>LOEQ01003692.1:78009-91344 GCA_001685075.1 Bramus lutescens | reverse complement strand
TGTGTGTGTGTGTGAGAGAGAGAGAGAGAGAGAGAGAGAGAGAGAGAGAGAGCAAGAAATTCCAGAAAGCTGAGTAGATGAGAAGAGAGAACCTATCTGAGTCATAAAGGCAACAGATGTGACAGCTGTTGGTCACAGAATTCATTGTGCGCACTTGAGCTCTGAAATACGTGTGTGGCTCAGAATGACATCACAGGCTTTTCTACTGTTTCCTTAACTGCTATTTTCTATCAGCAAAATCCTCTGTGCCCTGAAGGAAACTAAACATGTATTATTTTGCCACCAGAAAGAGATTGGTTAATAAACAGAACATTATAATTTTACTGTTTTCATTTTGTCCTTACAGGAGTCCCCTGCACAAACCTTGTATTTGGAAAATGTGTGAGCACCAATGATTAGAATTTTGCTGTCTTTCATTCCTCAGTTCCGATTCTTATATTTCCTCCACATAAAGTCCTGTGTGATATGTTCACATTAGATATCAGAGGGTTCCAGAAACTACTTTCTCTGATTTTAAAAGGGTCTAATAGCCAAGAAACCAGGCCATCCAGCTTAAATGACAGCTTTCCAGTGCCTCTCACTCACCTTTGCGATTTAACAATTTCTGTTTTATTTCAGAACGGAAGAAACTGAAGTAAGATTGCATCAGATGTCCACAGTTAAGACACAATCCTGCATTGACAATCCTGACCGTAGACACAGATTTCTGCCAAGGCCATTAGATACAGTATCTTCTTTGCAAGGATGAAAAGATGCTACATTCTATTAACGGAGACAAATGTTTTTACAATGATATGGTTATACAGTTCTATAAGATGTTCCTATGTTTCTCTTTTGAACTTCAGCTTCAACTTCCCAAAATATATATGGAATTGCATTAGTAGAGTGATACATGCCCAGAAAATATTCATCCTGCCCAAGCTGAGTTCCTAGTATGCACTGTTATTCTATATAGCCCAGTTTGCTGTCTTTTCTCTCACATATAAAAAAGACCTAAAGAAATAAAGTGTATAAAAAGCTGCTTAGAAAAAAAAGCTGCTTAGTTGGAGATATTGTGTCACTGTGAGTTCATTTTGGTTCACCAGCATGTCAGTTTTTGGGCCTTCTCTTCCATACAAGCCATACCCTAAAGGTAGCTGGAGGGCATCATTCGTAAGACACTGTTTAACTGAACAGCACCTATGTTCTTGGTGTTGTGGGATGTGGGAGGTACAATATTTAGCGAAACAGGTATGATGTTCAACTTCCTAGAACCATTGTACCTTAATTAAGAAAAATATGCAACCATGAAGGGTATTTGAAAACATGTCTTATGGTGTATGTGGTTGTCATAAAAGGGGGGCAATCTAATTCACTTTACTTTAGTGAGCCCTGAGCAGGTGAAGGATGGGAAGTTCAGTAGGTAGCATTTGAATAGGCCAGCTGAGTTCCATGTGATTCTTCTGAAACTATTAAAGAATAACTGAGTATAGAAACAAAAGTTGTGTATTTATAGTCCATTCTTAGTTCCTCATACTGGATCATGGTCAAGAACACTCTGGGTTACTTTTCAGTCACGGATATCCGTTTTAGGGTAGGTTTCACGTACACCATCCTACAGAAAGGAGGAAAATCTCTCAGGTAGATAAGATAGCCCATGGGCTGGACTGGAAGTTTTCTAGGCTACCTTCCTTTTCTGTTTGCTATGTTTTTATGCCTCGATGCCACGTGCCATTTATGAGAAAACAGCTAATACTTTCTCACTTTCCAGAGTTCACCGCTTTCGGATTTCTGATCTAGCCTGCAGGAGCAGCATGCTAAACCTGAATACAATTACAGCACACATTTCCATTGTGTAATCCCAGGAACTCACACATCCTCAAGTAGAAGGTCACGTATCGCCTATTGTTTTCAACCCTCAGCACTAACAGGGCTGGAAATATTTTACTCAACAAAATACTACCTTGTTTCAACCATGGCTTGTCAAACACCCCAGAGAGGATGCTCTCAGGCATCCCCTGGGGCCAGAATTAAACACAAAATCCAGCAATGCCTGAATTGTGTGGGTGAACTATTTTGAGCAGTTTAAAATTTGAAAAATGAGAAAGAAGACAAAATTCACGTGCACACAATTGTGCAAGCCACTGCCAGGTCATCTGGGGGCAAGTGAAAGGAGAGGAGTTTGGGAGATGAGCCACGTGCCTGCATATCCTACTGTTGTTTTCTTTCACATGAAGCACTAAATACGTGTAAATCATAAGATGTTACAGTAGGAAGAGTGTTGGAGACCCAGCCCAGAACCCCAACTCACAGATAAGGAGAAGAGCCATCATGTTGGCCTCAGGCAGACTAAGCATGTGTGTGGTAAACGTGTGTGAGCTCTGGAGTTAGAATTCTGATATTGCCTAGATTGCAATGTGAGTTCAAGCCTTATATAAGGCATGCACACAATACCTAAAACAATGCCTGTAAATATTAGTTATCACAATAGTTAATGATGGTGGAGAAGTATCCTAAACATGTTGTATCAGGTTAAGGAGGGATTAGCTAGAATATCTGGGGAAATGTCTATTAGTGTTGTTCCCAGACACTGGGCCAGCAGAGGTCCTAAAGGCCTGAAGTAGAAGTAATAGCACGGGCTCATGCTGTTTTCCCAAACTCATATGTACACATGGAACTTAAAGCCCAAATCTATTAAGTTTATCATGTAAACTATGTGCAGTATCTATGTGTAGATCTAAACTTTGCATGAGCCAGGGTTGTGGCACAGGTGGGTCATTTCCTGGTTCTTGTTCTTACTCTTCTCTACTGTGTACTAAAGTGGAGTAGGCAGGCCTTCTGTCTATGTGTTACTTTCATTGGTCAAATAAAGAAACTGCCTAGGCCTTTTGATAGGGCAGCAGCTTAGATAGGCAGAGTAGACAGAACAGAATGCTGGGAGAAAGGAGGCAGAGACAGAGCGTTGCCCGCCATGAAGCTGCCAGGTCAAATATGCTCCCACTAAGCCACAGTCACATGGTGATACACAGATTATTAGATATGGGTAAAAGCAAGATGTGAGAGTTAGCCAATTAAACTCTAGAGATAATGGGCCAGGCAGCAATTTAATTAATACAGATTTCCATGTGATTATTTCGGGGGTTAAGCTAGCCGGATGGCAGGACACAGCCCACCACTCCAATTACTACACTAAATGTGCTAGCCTGGATCTTTAACCTTCTATTTAAAATATATTATAACTCAAGATATGTTTACTGATTTATAACAAATAAAATATTGTTAGGATCCACAGTAACATAATTCTTATCCCTGTTAGATTCACCTTAGAGTTCCCTGGAGGATTTATAAAAAAAAATTATTTTGAAAATGAATAAACCCAAAATTATAGAATTTATGTGAAAATATTTCAAATCCTTAAATACCTTTTAGTTTAATCAGATTATTTTTCTCATGAATCTAGGTTGGCCTCCAACTTCCTATCTAGCTAAGGATGACTTTGAACTTCTGATCATTTTTTCCTCTACTTTCTAAATAACTGGATTCCAGATATCCTGGATATTGAACACAGGACCTTGTACAAGCTAAGCATATACACCAATGAAAGAATGACATCGCCATTTCTAGGTCAGATTTTGATTATGATAGCCACAAAAGCAAGACCTTATTCTTTGATTGTTATTACATTTAGTTCTTAGTTGCAGGATGGATGCTAACAGTAGCCTCCTCATATGGATGCTAACAGTAGCCTCCTCATATGGATGCTAACAGTAGCCACCTCAGATGGATGCTAACAGTAGCTCCTCAGATGGATGCTAACAGTAGCTCCTCAGATGGATGCTAACAGTAGCTCCTCAGATGAATGCTAACAGTAGTCACCTTGGACAGAGGCTAATAGCTAGCAGTAGCCACCATGTATGGTTACTGTCTACTCATCACTTTATGGTGATCATCTTTATACGATAAGCCAGGAAGAAAGTAATGCCCTCTGAGAGATGGAAAATATGAGCGTCAGAATTTACCTCTCTAAGGTGCCACACTTTTAAGTAGTGGTGCCAGGATTCAGCCCCAGGGAACAACAGTCTGCATTTGCACACTCAAGGTAGTTGAGTCTCTAAATATATCAGAAAAAATTTCTAATTATTTGCATTCCCCACTCTTCTGGAAACTTCCAGAAGTCCTACATCGTGAACAGAATTCTGACCCCTAGTTGATAAAGTATGTTGTCTATTCTATAGTGAGAGGTGGTTACTTAAAACAGTGTGTACATGTACACATATACATACCTACATACACACACACACACACACACACACACAAGTCACAGCACACAAAGGAAACAAGAGCAAAGAAAGAATACTCTGAAACAGCTGTCATACCTACAAACTTCCGTCCAAAGAAATCAAACAAGTTGAGAGTACTTTGAAAACTAACAGTATTTACCAAACTGGAAACCTAAAGTTTGATTTCAAGACCAGATATTAACTATTATTATATACAGCACTCTTCTGGGTCAAGTCCCTGGGAAGCTTAGATGCCAAATTAGCAATGAAGTCTGACAAGTCCATCTATCAGTTCTGTTCAGCCAACCCGTTGGCAATATCCTGTTTCCTTGCAGATCCAGGGAACACACACTTGCTAAAGGGGAAAAAAAAAGGTACTTAATTACATTTGCTTTTGAATAATTAGTTCATTTAAATTCTTTAGCTGAAGAAAAACTGGCATTTCTAATTTACAGAAATCACTATTTGAAATATAGTTATGGCCGCTTAGAGAATCCCTAGAATTAAATAAATTTAAGTAGGCACATTTAAGAAAGCCGTTAGAGCTACCTAATGCTATCCCCTCCAATTTTCACTCCAGTATTGCTGAGGTGGAAATCTGCCAAAAGACAGCCCACCCTGCTCCCAGCTGAGGGCATATGTGGCTTCATGGCTAGAGGCCCAGATGGAGTGGACAAAGGCGTTTCACACCCACCTGGCAACTCCAGAGCTTGATGGGCCTCTAAGAAGGAGGGCAACACATTAGGCAGGAACAATCAACAAGGTGTGGGGGAGTGAAAACTGCACTACCCCATGGGAGAATTCTCTCAAAGGTACATGCCCTCTGCTCACAAATTCTGCAAGTAACCCATCCTAGATTTTCTTTCTCGCTTATTCTTACGCCAGCATCTTAGAGAGCCAGCGAGAGCCAGCAAGGGCTACAGCAAACCCTCTGATCATTACCTAGTAACCTAAAACGTTATTAGATAGGATAGTTGACTGAGAACAAAGAGCGTATAATTGTCTAAATCTGCTTTTATTTGGGCATTAGTTTAACTTAAATTCCACCATATCTCTTGGTTGTTGCACAGAAACACAGGCAGGCTGCATTCAAGAGAAAACATCACCACATCATTTTGGTAACCAAGGCCTCTGCCGATGAGTCAGGGAGTAAGACAAGTCTTCAAAATGAGAAAAGTTAACTTCTGGCCTTGAGAAGCTGTCTATAAACCAGTCAGTAGCTACCTCAGCAGAGCCCTAGAAACCTGCAAACTTGTGAAAAAGAAGGAAATGCTACAGCCCAATCTGGCCCTGTTCGCTACTGTGACAAGAAAGCAAGGCCCCTGATTATAAGATAAGATGTGACCCACTTAAAAATTTGTTTCTCTGTTTGGAAAGCAATGAGGCCAAGCTGACAAGTATCCTTCTGTAAGCATTTATTCAGGCATGAAAATAAACATTTGCAGGCTTAGCATTCCCAGGCCCCTTCCCATTTCACTCTAACAGGACCCTCATCAACACTTTTATCTCCACTACTACACATTACCTAGGAGATGGTCAGAACCAGGAAATGAAGAAAATTTGCCATTGGCACCACTGTAGCAGACACAGAAAGGCGTGGCCCAGAACCTCTTCAAGAAAGGCCTTTATTCCCTGATGGGCAGAACATGGACCATAGGTAGCCTCCTGCTGTCAGTTTCTATAGTGCCTGGCACAGCAGCAAAGAGCCAAGAGACAGAGATCATGCTCTTTCTTCTCAGGGTAACCTGTGACCAATGGGTAGGACAAGTAGTGCTATATTGGCCATGGTACTCAGCTCAGTGATGAACACTGTGCTAGGCAATAATTACTCCATCACTTCCTACTAGGCCAGTACTCTTAGGCTAGACTTAGACCAGACGGACTTTTTCCTCTGTTTTGTTTGTGTGTCCTCGTTGTCTCAAGTGCAGTTGCAGTGAACATGCATCACTTCAGCCTCAACATCAGGTGTGTCCACAGCCCCTTCACAAGGCCTCCTGCCTCTGCAACTGAGTTAACCCAGGGCCTTCTGCATGCTAAGTCACGCTCTACCACATAGGCTCAACCTCAACACACAAACTACATTTTAGACTGCTTCCAGAGACCCTATTCTGCGACAACTTTTTCTTTTCATTCTGTGACTATATTGCTCTTCCCTCACTTCCAGGAGCTCCCAAGTAAGTTAATACAAGACATTTGATTGGAAATTCTGTTTTGATTTCACTTATTGCTCAAATAATGATATAGTGGAATAAGAACAGGGTTTGAAAACAGAGCTTTGGACTCAAATCCCACCTCTGGGTCATCTGAAGCTTGGAATTTAATATTTCTACTCTGCAATTTTCTCCTTCATCAAGTGGTAGCAGCACAGTTCAGCTAGGAGGGGTTTTGTAACCATTGAATGTGACCATATACAGAAAGGGTCTAACGCAATGTCTAGAGCACTACATGTAAAGTAATTAGTTCCTGATTTTCATGGTTCTTTAGCATTTGAATGCCTTTGTACTTGCATTCTAACTCTCCCTTCCAAGCATTTAAACTTCCTCCTCTTACACAGTCTAACCTCCTAGAGAACAAGAACTCACCTGCTTATTTCATCCAGATTTTCTACCTGATATCAAATATGAATCGATGTTATACATGATGTAAAAAATATATCTCAGTTGTCAATTTAAATAGACAAATTTGAAAACATAAGGATGAGTTAAAATGCATCAAAGTTGATGTCTATCTAATAATCAACTTGAAACCAGGTTCTAGGTGTGTCACATTTACAATAATAAATTGTACTGGTTTGTATTTATTGTCAGGGAAGAAGGAAGCACAAGCGAAGAATTATATTGATCATATTCACCTATTGACATGTCTAAAGGACATTGTATTTACTGATCATTGGTGTGGGAGGACCCAGTCCACTATAGGTAATAATATCCCTAGGCAGGGGTGTCGGGGTATACACTGTATACAAAAGGCTAACTCAGTATAAGCCAGGGGTGCAAGCCAGAAAGCAGCATCCATCCATGATTTCTGCTTCAGTTCTTCCCTGACTTTCTGCCTTGATTTCCTTCAATAATGGAGCATGCCCTGAAAGGGTAAGCTAAAATAAACTCCTCTTCTATTAGCGTTTGGTCATAGTGTTTACCACAGTAACATAAACGTGGTGTGGGAGGTCCTTCTGTCTGTGTGTTGCTTTTATTGGTTGATGAATAAAGAACTGCTTTGAGCCTATGGCAGGGAAGAACAGAACTAGGCAGGGAAATCTAGACTATATGCTGCCGGAAGGAAGGGCAGAGTCAGAGAGAAGCAATGGAGCCTCCAGAGATAGATGCTGGGAACTTTACTGAGTAAGTCATAGCCATGTGGCAATATACAGATTAATAGAAATGGGTTAAATTAATATAAGTTAGCAAATGAGAAGCTAAAGCTAATGGGACATGCAGTGATTTAATTAATACAGTTTCTGTGTGATTATTTCAGCTCTAAGCTAGCTGGGTGGCTGGGAACCAACAAGTGGCCTTCTCTAACATAAAAGCAAGCCAACACACAAATGCACAACAGCTAATTGCATGAGAAAGTCCAGAGACCTCAAAGTAGATTTCCATGTCCTCTTTCCTGATGCCAAATGCATAAATGATTACTAACCTATATACACACTGTGGCTTCTACCCAAGATGACCAGACTAATCCAGGATCCCTATTCAACTCCCTTAAGCACTTAGATGATCCAAGGAAAAGCAAGCATAGATCATCAGTCTATCCAAACAGGTTGGGGAGAAGGAACTGTGGTGTGTAATCAGCTCTGAGGCTTTCTTCTCTCACTAGATATGAAAAAAGAAGTGAATGTGTCAGTTTCTAGCCATAGAAAGAAACAGCACAGGGATGCAGCTGATATCTCTGAAAGCAGAGAGACGGGAAGCTCCTGGGCAAAGCTGCTGGCACACTGAGATACAAAGCCAGCACCATTTCTCATCTTCCTGCTATGTGAGAGAATAAATGTCCTTACTGTTTTGGCCACTTGAGGCTGGAATTTTGTTCACCTAAATCTTCAGCTGAATGTGTAGTGGAAGGTAAGACAAGCATTCAATAAAACAACAGTAATTATCCAAGGTAAATCTTTTCCAGTGGAACAGTGCCAAAATAGTTGTGGTGTGAGAGTTCTGTCTGTCTGTTTCTTTTCTTTTCTTGTCATACACAGATGATCTAATCCAGAATGCTTCTTTTAAGGAATAAAATAAGGTACAGAAAAGTTGAGTGAGTTATTGGAAAAGACTACTCACAGATACTGTAAAGTGTCTACATAGTTAGAACCCCAAGCTATCTACTACTGCAGATTCTGGATTTGCTCCCCAGGACTATGTTTATTCCCCAAACTAATCACAGAAATGGACTCTTCCTCTAACATTTTGTTACCTGAGTGAAAGACACAATAAGTATTTGACCTGCCCTGTGAAGTCCTTTATAGAATGCTAGAGACACAACGAAGCAGAAAATAAAAGTGCCCTAAATGTAGCAATATTTCATTTTGTATTTTAATAAATAAAGTTTTCCTGAAGATCAGAGAATAAAACAGCCACACTGGTCAACCTTACAGACAAGGCAGTAGTGACACATACCTTTAATCCCAGTAGCCACATTAGTTTGCCATAAAAATTGAGCAGTACATGTCTTTAACCCCAGTGGTGCACGCCTTTAATCCCAGCCCTAGAAAGATTATAAAATGGGAGGAAACAGCTCTCAGACACAGTCTCATTCTGACGCTTCCTGGAGGTAGGGTTGTCATTTCAAAGTGAAGTAGAGGTAAGAACCAGTATCTGGCTGTTTTATTTTTCTGACCTTCAGTTTGAACCCCAGTTTCTGTCTCTGGGTTTTTATTAATTGTGCTACACTAAGGAAGAAATGGGAGGGATGTCAAGGTGTTGGGAGAGGTTTACCACATTCAGAAAGAAATTCCAGTGCCCTCAGAAAATCATTTAAAAAGATTTTTGATATTCATTCACTTGTCCTGTAAAAATCATGCAAAAGGGAAAAGCAACACCATTTATCAATTTATTTTCTGTGTATATATTCTGCATTCATTAACTTAACTAAAGAGTCCTTAAGGAGCAGGTCTTTCTGTAGGTAGTAGAGAAATAAAGAGAAATCCCAAAAATTTTAAGAAACTATATATTGCCTCCAAAAATTCACCTATAAACAGGTTTTTTCTTTAACCATTTATACAACCTTTTTTTCTAAACATTCAAGAACGTGCCTATTGTATGTTTGCCTATCAGTTCCTAATAAGTGTTGGTAGGACAGCACTTCCTCACTCCTACCCCCACAGGAGGTCTTAAGTAAAAAAATAATACCTTGCTTAAGTTTCTTATCCCAAATGGACAAAAATATGGGGCTTAATAAGATGCCTCATCTTACAAAGCCAAATTTCAAACAGCTCTCCCAACTCTAAGACATTTAAAGTTCTAATAGTGATGGCTATTAAACATCTAATAACCTCTTCTGCTCAAAGACCACTAGCTAAAAACTGGACAATCTGAACATAGACTCTGTTGCTTCCATTTAAAATGTGTTTCTTTCTTTTGTTGTCTGAAAACTATCATGAAATGCCACCAACTAGGAAAAAAAAGAACCACAAGTTTTATTCAAATAAAGTACAGAAAAGACACATGCACACACCCTCCAAAAAGAGAAGCAACCCCGGCCCCCTAAAGGCAATGAAGGGCATAAGGATGTGTTACTGAATTCAGGTTGCAGAATTGTGATCTAAATGTAACTTTTGAGCACAAGAATAATGTGACAGTGTTAGACAAAGGACTGGAGAGGTGAGTCAGCCAGTTACCAGCTTGACAGACAAGCATGAGGACTTGAGTCTAATCCCCAACATCCTCATAAAAGATGAGCACAACAGTATACACCTGCAATGCCAGTACTCAGGGGACAAACAGAGAAGGATCTTTGGACTTGCTGATGAGCCAGGCTACCTCAGTCAGCAAGTTCAAAGTTGAGTTTGAGGTCCTGTCTCCAAAACTAAGGTGGAGAGTGAAAAAGTCTACCTCTGGCCTTCACACACATGCACTTTCGTTTGTATGATGTACACACACACACACAGGGAGAGAAACACACACATAGAAATCATTGCACAAAACGACAAATATTTGTTCATGAGTTTGCTATTTGCTTATGGTTTGGGGGAAGATGAACATGGAAGAGAGGCATGGGAAAGTTGTGCCTAGAATATCTACCCATCATTCACTTGGCCTTTATCATAGGAGGCATCTTAAGATAAAGGAGGAAAGAAAAACATGTTGGAAGCAGAAATATAGCCTGATTGGCAGGGAAGGAAACAGAACAACAATAATATCTAAAATCCTAGGCTTGAGAGATGGCTCAGTACATAACGGACTTGCTGCAAAAGCATAGAGATCTTAGTTCAAATCCCCAGAATGCTTGTAAAGCTATTGCAGTAGCAAGTGCCTATAATCCCTGCACTTCTACGGAGAGATGGGAGAAAGAAACAGGAGAATTCTGAGAAGCCCACGGGACAGATAACATGGTAAACAAAGGACCTATCTTAAACAAAGTGAAACATGAAACCCAACAGATTTGATTGTCCTCTGACATCCATAGTTGTCACGGCACACATAATTCTTCATTAACACACATAAACTTGCATACCCATACACTGCACCTATACACGAATATCATAATAAAGTAAGACTTACAATCCTTAAACAGCGTTTTCAAAGTGCTTAAGTGTCACTTTTTTCTTGACATTACTTTGTCACAGTCTTTCCCTTAGCCAGTGACTACAACCTCCGTGTACTGAAGTCTGTTGAAATCTGGAATAGGGATAGCATGTCTTGTTTCCCCATGAGCAGAGACCACATATGAGCTCTAAGAGTGGAGGACAGCAGGCTGGGCCTTGTGCTTTGTAGTTCTGCAGATTAATAAAGGACAATTTCCCTACCACTGTGCAGTAGATACTGAAACCAGAGCCTCAAAGAAAGAATGTCATAAATGACCCCAGGAAATCTGTCACATCATCTGGATTCCTTGACAAAGCATTCAAAATCAACCCAGAGAAAATGAGAGTACAAGGAAGAGAAAGATCTTTCAATGTAACACCATAACTATGAAGGTAAGCATCAATATATAATCAAAGAAGAAGAGAAAACAAACCTGAATCCAAAGAAGAGGCTGCTTAAGATCAGTGAACGATAAAGCCAAGTATCTAAATGTTTAAAAACATAATGAAATTCCCCTTTCAAGCCACATAGTATCATGCTCTCAAGAACTTCACAGGATTCTTTGTTAAGAGCTGACAGGCTTTGCTTGAAAGCAGGCCTCTCCCCTCTCCAACAGGACAGATGTTACTGGTGCATGCCTATTCTCCAAACATGGGAGGAGGCTTGCAACCCACTGGCTTTCTACACCATTAAAATGACAGATTGCCACTTCGTGATAATTGTTGTAAGATTCCATGCCTGAAACTGAGATGTTTTCTTCTTATTTTCTCACTTATTCTATTTTAAGTGACCCTATTAATGATATATCTCTACTTGAAATAATTGGATAATCCAAAACTGAGAAATAAGCACTTTCTCGTCCTCATTGTTTTTCAGTCTTTATCTCTCACAGCCCCAGGAGATCACAAACATTTTTCCTCGGGAAAATATCAGCAGTTAATGATTCATGTTCAAAGGCTGTGAGTTGTCTAATTAACAAAAGACAGTGTTTTACAGAAGCCATTTTTGCTTTCAAGTTAACGCACACACTCCATACGAACGCTATGATGCCATGCAGGTCTTCAAAGTTGTGTCATACTACTGTTTCCAAATGTTCCAATCTCACTTATCCAACCCAAACTTCAAGCCATTAAAAACAAACTATTCTCATTTGCTTCCTTTTGATTTATTGGCACTCTTACGGCACCATTCACACACCACATCCTCTCATAATGTACTCATAAAATTATATTTTGGTTTTTATTAAAATGGGCACTTGATTAATAAAAATAGTATGAGCATATTTTCTGTTAAGTATATTCTTAATGATATCAGTCATTTTTTAAAAAATCACAATACTTAAAATAACCCAATCATCCTTTTAATGTAAATGGTGACTCGAGTGAAACATTTCCTCAAAAGCAAGCATGTGGTAAGACTTCTGTTGCTATAGCAACATGCCATCCTGCATCTTCATACAGAAAGACTAATAAATATTGACATTTCCAAAATTACAGTATGTGTAACTGTTTCTGTTGTCAATGCCTTTGAAATCAGTAAAACTTCAAATACTTGAGATGAAAGTTTTATAGACACATCATGATCTTGGATTTCAAAGTAAACTCGTTTGCAAAAAAACAGAGAGCTTGTGCCTCTGAGATGGTTGAATACTTTGCTGGTCCATTTACTTTCATTGCTCAATTCCATGTCTGTGTTCAGAAAAGTTTTGCATCTTTGCCACATAGCACAGTAGTTAAGAACATCAGCTCGCAAATGCAAGCTGTCTTGGTTTGAATCTAGACACCATGGTTTTTTATGGAACTTGGAAATGTTACCCAACTTCAAAGTGTAATGTTAATTTTTCTTTTCATTTATTCCTTTGTTTTTTGAGACGGGGTTTCTCTGTGTAACAGTCTCTCCTGTCTTGGCACTCACTTTGTAGACCAGGCTGGCCTCAAATTCACGGAGATCCACCTGCCTCTGCCTCCTAAATGCTGGGATTAAAGGCATGAGCCACTACTGCCTGGCTCAAAGTGCAGCTTTCTTGTCTGTAACATGTTGAGCTTTCTTATAGGTAAGTAATGATGACATGTTTAGAATTAGTGTAGTTAATATTCATCAAGAGGAAGCTGTTATTGGTACATCTAGTCTCTCCGGCCCTGGAATAGCTATGAAATGCTTACTTTAAAGTAAAAGTGAATTTGGGGCATGGTAGCCTAGGTCTGTAATCCCAGCACTTGGCAGCAAAGGCAGATTTCTGTGAGTTTGAGACCAGCAAGGATACATAGTGAGACCTAGTATGACAGAGAGAAAGAGATGATAGATAGATAGATAGATAGATAGATAGATAGATAGATAGA
>LOEQ01003692.1:65344-77981 GCA_001685075.1 Bramus lutescens | reverse complement strand
AGACAGATGGATGATAGAGATAATGAAAAAAATAAAACACAAAATAAAAACAAGAAGTAAATGAGCTACTTAACAAGATAAATTTTAGCATTCTTTTTTATAGGTGAGTAGAATTCAAATTCAGAAAATGATGGGACCTGCCCTGTGTTAGAGTATAAATGTCACAAGTTCTCTGTAAGTCACTGCCAATTAATCTACTGAGGAGCAATAGTACAAAATTAGGACATTGTTTCCAATATCCTCTCCCAAACACAGAAGAATAGGGGACAGCTGTTATTCCAAGAGCTAACTTCCCCACAGAAGTTCTGTCACTTTCAATTTTTGTCAAAATTGGTTTCTCATAATAAAGAATCATGGTTCTCAAAGAGACGAGTGGCATCCTGGGATGCTAAAACTTGCTGATGACATGGCATATAGCAGAGCACAGAGACTTGTGTGTTCATCCCCACCTCACCCATCCCAAAGACTTTTCTCAGCAAAGAACACATGAAAGTCATCTATGCAAGAACACTTCAAGTAGGATCTCCTCATTCCCCAGTGACAGCTGCTTGACTACTGCCTTATGCCATTGCTGTGAAGAAAATCATATTTTATATGAGAGTATGTAAATTATGTGAGCATACTTAATAGCTCTACATAGGTGAAATCTGTCACATGTGTTCATATAGGGAAGTTGCTACTAAGATAGCTGTTCTTAATCTATACTTTGTAAAGAAGACCCAGTTTTCACCCTGAAAGCCTTATCACTTAAACACATTAGGGTGTTATTGAAAAGTTTCTGTACCCCATAAGCCTCTCCACCAACATAATAATCCAAATGAGACCAAATCAAACTGAATTAGAAAAAGCCCAGGTTTAACGAAGACAAATGCTCCCAGATGGCTCTCCAGCCCCCCAACCCCAGAGAGGAGATGGGAAATGAAGACCAGAAAACCACGTGTTTGTTCCCTGGGGGTGTGGTTTAAATACTCAATGGGACTGGTCTTGAGCATCTTTGGGTAGGGGGTCATCATTTGGAAAGCTTTCTTGGGTGGAGTCTGGACTGAGACAACTCCACAGGGAAGGGGCTTGCGGTGGAGTATCTGCCCAAACATTCCAGACTCTTTAGATACATGGATGCCAGGTGCTAGGGTGAAGTTTCCATCCAGTTATGCAATTCTTACTCCAACAGAAAGGAAAGGGAACCAAAGCTCACATGCAAGACTTTTTAATCACATCCAATCTATCTACATGTTAAAATCCATTCACAAAATATATGCACATAAGATTTATCTTTTCCTTTCATACTCAATATTCACTAAAGGCAATTGGATTTCATTCTCTAGAGAAGAAAGATGACCTAATTTTATACATTTAAAAAATAGATATTAAAGAGGTATCTGAAAAAATGTAATGGATAATGTATGTACTTGTGTCATGAGTCTGCATTAAGCTACTGTGGACTGCATGGAACATGTCCTGGAGGAAAAACTGAGAACTTAGCGGTGGTGGTGCACACCTTTAAACCCAACACTCAGGAGGCAGAGGCAGACAGATCTCTGTGAGTTTGAGGCCAACCTGATCTACAGAGTGAGTTATAGAGCAGCCAGGGCAACACAGAGAAACCCTATCTCAGGAAAGACAGAGAAGGAGAGAGAGAAGAAGAGAAAGAAAGAGACAGAGGGAGGGAGAGAGAACTCCGTCCTAAGTTCCTATATAAACTAGATGTGACGCTATGCAGTAACAGTAGTCATTTGCAGCAGGCAATAACCTTAGGTGTTTTTTTTCAAGACTCAAATTATTGAATTAGAGAAAAATACATTTACCAGGTACTTTAATCTTTAAACTCCAGGGAATTCAGAGAAGAACAAACGTTTAGAATGAATGAAAAAGGCATAGCTATGGAAATCCTACTAGCATTTCAATATCTATATTCTCTCTATGCTTTTCCTCCTGTTAAAAATATCATTGCCAGCAAAAACATGACCAAAGTCCCTACATTTTCAAACTTTTTTCACAATTAATGTCTTTTCTTTATTATTTGTTTGTATGATAGACATGCAACAACAACAATAACAACAGGGAGATAGTGGGAGATGTGGTAATGTCTGTTTCCAACTTCTCTTTATGTCTTCCTTCCCATGCCACAGCACATGAGGTAGTGTCTTCTCTGAAAGGAATATACAGCCCTGCCCACGACATTCAGCCTGGCCGCATAAACTGGCTAGGCCAATGGAATGTCGTCACAGATTATGGTAGATGCAAGCTGAAGATCTAGACCACTATATGATTTAATTCCATCTCACACCCCTTTGCTAAAGCTCTCAGCCTATATCCAGAAATGAGAAGACCTATAATAAAGGACTGCTGCTGACCTCTAACCCCTGACATGTGATCAAGACACAAAGAAGCTTTGCTATATGATTTGAATTGGGTTCTGACACTGAAGTGTGACCCCAGGAATATATTTATGCTCTAATTCCTATCAAAATTCTTGAGAAACTTGTCTGTAATAGTTACCTTCTTCTGTAACCTCTCTTCAGTTCCCACTGAGCAATGCTTTTCTCACTCTGCACGGCCTTGAGTCTTCATCCTACCACTGTCTCCTTATCCAGGGGCCTTCTGTATTCCCAACTCAAATTAGGATCTATCTTTTTCTATTTTACCCCTCAGCAGCTTTGGGTGCAGTTTTCCCTTCTTTTTAAAGTCTCTTGGTTTCTCCTTGCTTGACTGTGATCTTACTGTCCACTCATCTGTAACCGTTAGTCCCCTTTCTTCTTTCCAATGACCAGGGTTTGCCAATGACTTCTGTTTATATGTCATTTTTATAGATTTTTATTGAGCTCTACGTTTTCTTTCAATTCATCTCATTTACACCTTGGTTTTAAATGAAATCTATGTGACAATGACTCAACTCAACTGAGCTTAAGCTTATGTGATTACCTACTTGACATCCCTATCTGTTCTTCTATATGCCTTTAAATCTAAACTCTGCCAAGATAGGATTGTTGATTTTTCCAGACTCTCCCACCATCTTCCCCGGCCCTACAAAGGATATACATAGATATGCACAAAGCTGACTATGACAAACACTGAGGTCAGGATTATACATCTCCAAGCCAATGAAGAAGAGACATTTCTAATAGACCCCCACGAAACCTACAGTGAAGAGACATGCCTTAGGGTCTCCCTCACAGTTCTCAGCTGAAACCAATCCACCTCTTGATGCTTTCCTCTCAGAGTGTAAGCCTCCAAAACTATGAAAGACTGGATTTCTTTAGCTTAAAATATCAGTTTGAGGTACATTATTATGGAAGCTGTATCAAAAGAATGGAAGTCCCTGTGTTGCCAATTGAATGGGATTCACACTCAGCCATGAGAGGCATGAGCATCCCTCCCTCTTACTCTAGACATGCCTTTGGGTTCCAATGTGACTACAAGCCACTGCAGGCAGCACCCTTACCCTAGAGCAGTGAGCCTAGGAAAAAGCAAAACCCTTTATCTAGCTTACCTATGGATCTCATTACACCACTTACTCCCAAGATCCCACCATTAGGGAAGCCGCCAAACTTTGGGGTGCTGATCTTGTTACATTGTGACCCACCAACCTCTCTCTCAGCAATTATCAACCTGTGGGTCATGATCCCTTTGGGGGTCACATATCAGACATCCTGTATAACAGATACTGCATTACAATTCATAGCAGTAGCAAAACACAGTTATGAAGTAACATGCTACCACAACATGAGGAACTGTATTAAAGGGACACAGCTTTAGGAAGGTTGAGACCAGGATGGAGTCTACCCAGTCTCCCATTCCAGAACCTCTCCTCTCCCCTCTGCTTCGTCTGATTTGATGGCTATGCTGTCTGATCTTTTATACCCACTCACCCTAAACACAGACACATATCTCACTAATTTATCTTGACAAAGAAGTCATGTCCAGTCAAGATCTATTGAACCGATAACAATTTTAATAAAGTACAGTGTCTAGTGTCAAAGCAGTCACAGTATGATAAGATTACAGCTAGAGTCCCTCATAGTCAGAACAGTGACCCAGCCCATGAGTAAGAAAACCCTTAAAGGCTTCAGGAAGCTGCAAGGCAGAGAAATACTTCACGTTGTTTCTGGATACCCAGACTAGTCCAATGTACTTAGCAATATTTACTTGTATGTTTCTATCCTGTTCTGTGCACAGAAAGTTATAGATAGCGGAAAACATAAGTAGAAAAACCTGAAGGTATTGTTGTGTGCACAGAAATTCCTGGAAAGAGCCCTACCTGTCTCTGAGCCTTCTGCAAGCCTGACGAACGGATTAAAACTTCAGTGCATATTGGGAGGTCGGAAAGCTGCCGTCCAGGGCCTAATTACAGTCTTTCTTTCTTTCTTTCTTTCTTTCTTTCTTTCTTTCTTTCTTTCTTTCTTTCTTTTTTTACAATATGTATCTTAAAGCAACTTATTGTTTTATTTTTATTTTATTCTTTTCTCTCTCTTTTCTGCTTAGTTATTTTATTTTTCCATTCAATAATTTACACTTCCTCCCCTCCTCCCATTTCCCTCCTGCTCCCCCACTCACCCTCCTCCCTACCCCTCTACAGACTTTCTTAGGCTAACTTTAGTCTCCTTAATAGCCATTCTTTGTCAACTAGAGTGTCACAACTCACATCCTTGTGACTATGAGGTGAAACCATTTGGAAGGTGTAAACAGACCTCTAGCTTCCACCAACCTAAAGGCTAGGAATGTCCTCAGGCAACATCACAGGCCTACAGCCCAGATTTCCCAGCTTTGCTGGAGCTTGCCTACATGATTGCTTCCACTAATGTATTGGAAAAGTGCCTTGATTTATGAATTTTCTTGCTTTGTTACTGTAAAAACTTTATGAAAGTGTTACCATGTTGGAATATGGAACCAGGGAAAACGTACATTTGTTACTGGGCCATGGTTACTTATACCTGACTCTGGAATAAACTGACCTTTATCGCTTCAAGGGAAGGGTTGTATTTTTTGCATCAACAATTCATATGGAACCTGTGTACTTTCATGAGATACTAGAACTATAAAAGAGTTTTTATCAAATACATCTTTAAAGTAGAAAGAGTGTGTAACGTAGAAAAAGAATTCTGAGTTTCCTTGGGCAATTATGAGATATATTCTGAAATATTTTCTTTTTTGCTGTGGTTGAAAATTGATAGCAAAATATAAATAAGTAAGAAATATTATGCTTTCTCACAACATCATGAATATTAATATATATGTATACATGCATACATATATATGCTTTAGTTTAGATCATAGTGTTCAAAATAATGGTGTTGGATTATGGTAAGCAATACCAACACTGGCTACGTGATGACAATTCATAACTTTTTTTGTTTTCTGTGTCTGTAGATCTGAGCTCATCTTTAAGGAGAGACTGATAATGTTAGAATCCATCCATGCTGCTGCTCAGGTCACATTCATCTGCAGCTGTGTCTCTCTCCAACCTCATAGCTGACGCTCCAACAGAATCCAGGCCAACAGACTCCACATCTTAGCTGGGTCTAGATGAGAACCACTTTGTATCCTGTATGTGAGTTAAATGGGCCTCTCCTCTTCAACTCACCCACATCCTCAAGGTCATGCAGTCCTTCCCGGGAATGTAAGACTCTACCTCCTCTCTGAGCTGTCCTAGAATCAGAGATAGCCTAATTACAGCCATGTACCATGGACTGCTGATCAACTATGGGCACAGACCTTTGTTCTTCCTCTAAAATCTGTAAAAGGGATCCTTGCTTGCCTACATGGGCCTGAATTCCACTAGGGGCCCCACCATGCTGTCTTTCTGTGGTGTTAATATTAAAGTGTCTTATCAAAAGAAAATCCTCCTCGGTGCCATCCTTAAGCCCCAAACCAGAAGCCTTTTAGATAACATCTAGGATAAATCCATGACTACAGAAAATGCTAAGATTCTGAAGACCTCCACATTGAATGTCTCCTTTGAAATAAAGAAACACTGTGCAATGATGGTGTAACTTAACTGTAGGTGGACTGCCAAAGCATTAGTACAACTGGAGATTCCCTTTGTCTTTAAAGGGCAGACAGCAGAACTCTTTTGATCTTTTCCACCAGAGAGACATGAAGCCACACCAGAGATGCAACCTACTTAGTTACTGCTTTTCTCCTGGGAGTCAGTTTTGTAGTGTACCTGATCACACTGCATAATACAGATATTCTTATCACCTTTCTCTAGGCATACAAAGTGAGGTCCTCAGAGTTTCTGTGATCACTGGCCAGGGACAGAACCATGCTATGAACCTATTTCTGCCTTGCAATGAAAGCCACTGGTTTAGACTTTTCTGAGCCTTCTCCTCCACGTTGTATCATTTTATGCAAGTTACAGATGAATTGGCTGGCATGATCCCCAAGAGGCAAAATTTTAAAGAAGCACAGCTCTTTTTTTTTTCTTTTTCAGTCCCATTCAAATTCTCTCAATTGAGACAGGTGAGCTTAAGGAACACCCAGGGAACAGGGCAGCTACCCCAGGGGAATCATTCATTGCTGTAACTGCTCCTTCCCCTAGCACCTCCTGTACTGAGGAATTGTACTCAGACACATCCAAATGAAAAGAAATGTAGAATAGGTCACGTTAGACCAGTGTTGGGCAGAAGCTCACTGAAAACTAGTCTGTCTCGGAAGACACCTGTCAGAAGGAAACCCTATTGTCTTTCTCATGTGTGTACATGAATGAGTGTATTCATGCTTAAAATTACATGATATACAGTCCACACGCCTAGAAAGTGACTCCATCCTCTGACTCGTAAAGACCTCTAAAAATGTACTTGGGGTTCTCGAGCAATACGTGTGCTCCAGCCCACTTGTATTCTATGAGGCATGCTCTATGTTTTCAACTTTGGCTTTTACTAAATCTATACCTTAACTACTACTGTGTGCCTTGCCTAACTTTTTGCTTGACACACCAAGAAACTGGATATCCCGTCACGGGAAGCCGTGAAACGGGCTCAGGTATACCAGCTCTTCCCTCGCTCTTTTTGCCTACTTTCTTCTCATCAAATTCCCTGTCAACAGAATATATCTGTCATTTTCATAAAAGCTTTCAAAGGATTACAGAACTTTTCCCCCGAATTCGTTTCATAAATGCAGAAATGTCAATGCAAAACACAGTTGTTACCTCAAAGGGGAGACGAGAGAGCTTATTCTAGAGCCAAATATGAGTGACAGTGACCTGGAGACACAAATTTAGGTTGTCCCCAATTCATGTTTCAACATGGAAGCAGTCCCATGAATTTTTTATAGTAAAAGAACAAAGAAAATCATAAATCAAGGTGTTTTTCCAATACATTGGTGAAAACATCAAGTGGGCAGTAGCAGCAAAGCAGAAACATCACAGCTCTAGGTTTCAGGTGCTGATTGATGACTTTTAGCCAGAGGTAGGCAAGGAGAGGCTATCTAGAGGGCTAAGCATAGCATGAAACAACATGTAATTAGGCTCTAGACCCAAAACATAACAAACTCTCAACTATTGTTGCAGCTCAGATGAGTTAATGAGCCTTGCAGAGGGTTTCATGTGAAGAGGCAGTGCCACCGAGAGGTTATAGTACGTACCAGAATTCACAGAGATCATTACTGCAGAGTGAAGAAGTGTGTCTCCACATTCCCAACTTGGGACTCCAATCCAGACATGTTCAAGAAGATATTTCCCCTAGACATTGTCTTTATTTCTAAGGCATGGCTCTGACTCCTCAGGAACTTCATAAAGGAAGGACTAAAGAGAGAGGCACATTTAAAGCCAGGAACCTGGCATGAACCCTTGAAGCAGTATTCGCAGGTGGCTACCTACACTCATGTTATGTGAGACCAGCCCTGTTGAAAGAATCCACTGATGAGCACAGAAGAGCAGACCACACTGTGTGCATTCCTCCTTTGTCCTCTTAGAAAAGCAAACATATTTTCCTGTCCTGCTTCCCCCAATAGCAATCAAGGCCCCATCGGAAGCCACCGCTGTGTAAAAACACCATAAAGTTTCAAATTGATCATTGCTGCTTGTTGAAAGAAGGGAAGAATAGACTTTCCCTTCCTGGTTATGTTCATTATCATAGATTTTAATTTGTCTCAAATTACAAAGGAAAATAGATTGAAATCTATAGCTCAATCCCCAGGTGCAACATTTCACTTTTCCAAATCAATACAAATGGAAGCCATTTTACATTAAGTACTTGGCTTTGGCGCTGAAGTACAAGGCAACATTATGTTGCATTTAGTCATCCAGAGAGTTGATCATATTCTGCATAGATTTGTTTTCCTCTCAATCTTCATGTCCTTCGTAAATATGAGACTGTGAATGTCAGTGGGTTTTGAGAGCGTCTTGTCTGTCAAAATAACTGTATAGTCTTCTCCAGCTATGTATTGGTGTGTGTGTGTGTGTGTGTGTGTGTGTGTGTGTGTGTGTGCCGATTTCTATGAAGACTACTGAAGGCAAATAATGAGGCAAATTATCAGGATAATCAGAGGGAGGGGGCTAGAAGAAGGTGGAAGAACTTCATAGAACAGTCTCATTATTTTAGTTTTACTAATAATCATTCAGGTGTTGAAACAAGAGAGTTGCATGAAAGTCAGATCAAGGAGAGTCTTAACAAATGACATATGTTAGTTCTGACTGAGGAGGACAATGAATGGCTGTTCCGGAGGGCCAGATCTTAGCCCAAGGTAAGGTAATTAATTAGTCCTGGGGCCTGTAGCCTTCCAGTCTCTGCACATACCACAGTTCTATGGTAGAAGCAGGCACAGCTTCTTTCCAGGAATCCTCATTCACGGTAGCATTTAATTAATGTGTTTTTGTGTATCTCTGCATGCATGTGCACCATGACACTCGTTCATTCCCTACCTCTATTATGTGGGTCCCACAGATCAAAATCAGGCTGTCAGACATGGCAGCAAGCATCTTCAGTCACTGAGCCAACTCATCGGTCCCCAGCTTCTATACTCTGTAATATGAACACATTAGCTTGTGTTTGTCCAGGTCTGAGCAAAATTCTTGGGTGGTTTATTTTGGAAATAATAAAAGAAATGAGATGAAGGAAGCAGGAGAATGGCATAAAGCCAAGGAAGGTGGGAGTTATCCATCTGGTTCCCACTGTGGGTACTGAGGACCCAAAACTACTAGGAGTCTATGGGCACCTCAGAAATAGACATCTCATCACAGGAAACCATGGCATATAGCTCTCCACTCCTGTAAATTGTAAAGGATTACCCACAGAGGCATTGACTCCTCTGAACTTTGATGCTGCCTATACCTTTCCTAAACAAATCCAGAGACTTGAGGAAAAAAACAGGGAGAGAAAAGCAGGATATTTGAGTTGTCCCACTTTGAGAATAATCTCCATCACAATTGAAATCAAAGGAAATGCAGGGAGATGTCCAAAGCTGAAAGCATCTACAGGAGGGGCTTTTAAAGTGTGTGTTATAAAGTTTTGAGTTGCAAAGAAGCTGCTTGTTTTGTAAAGAAGTCCCAGGAGACTAGAAGAAAGGTAGGTATGTTAGTCAAAGTTTTTCAGAGAAACAGAATCAATAAGCTATTTAAAGAGATGTGAAAAGGATTAATTTGGGAATTTACTCATGGCTACAGAAGCTAAGTATTATTATATATGATCTTCAAGCTAGGGAGCCAGGAGAGCTGGTGATAGAAGGCAGTCTGAATCTTGAAACCTTGAGAGCCTGGATAAGGGCAAAAGAGGAATGAGTGCAAATTCTGCAGTCTGAAAACATGTACCCAAGGCCTGAAGAAAGATGGTGTCACAGTTCCAAAATTGATAGTGAACTAGGTTTTCCTCCATGTCTTTGTTCTTTTGGGTTCTTCTGTGTGGTAGATATTGCCTGATCTTCAGCAGGAAGGGTGATCTATATTCAACCTACATATTCAAATGACAATCTCTCCCCAAAATATCCTCACAAATTCACCAAGGAATAAGGATCAGTTACATATCTTGGCATCCTGTGGCTAAGCTAAGTTGACATGGAAAATTAACTGTCACAAAACCAAACTTTGTCATTATGGCACTAATACCTCAAACTATACTTAGTCTTGAAATGAAGAAAATAATAAAGAACATGATGCCCTCTAGCATATTATTCTGAATATAATCATTACAGCTAATATAATATATATAGTATATTATTCAGAATAGCCATATTCTGAATAATATATAGTATATTATTCAGAATAGCTATATTCTGAATATAACCCAAATTTTTCTGATGCCTTTCCCAAAGTCAAACTGGCATCCTTTGCTGTTGTTTTCTCCCGATATACTATAATTAAAATGTAAAATTGATAAGACTTCAATAATGATATAAGCCAGGACATCTTAAGTTATACGATAAGGAAACAAGAAAAGGTATTTATTTCATAGCATGGATTCATGACAAAGACAACTGGACCCCTTGCTTCTCTCCTTAGAAGATTTTTTTTAATTCTTTGAAAGCTGCATTCATTTATACAAAGTATATTCATAACCATTCACAACTCCCTCCTTCCAATTCTTCTTAGTGTCCACCTCCCTCTCAACGTCATGTCCTTTTTTCCTTTTTTTTTTTTNTTGCCTGCCAAACTGGCCTAAATCTCTGTTCTCGAGAGTCTAGACCATGTGCAGTCCTGCTTGATTGGGCTGCTATTGTGTTCTATTAAAACCTAAACACAAAACGTGGCAATATGAAGAGATGCCCTAAGGAATTTCTTCTAGTCCAGATACTTTCCCTTCCTGATCTTTACTGTGGAAAAGTCCATCACCCCCTTGGTACTCAAGATGAGTCATCCTCATTGACACATCCAGAAATGATGTTATGGCAGTCTCTGAGTGTCCCTTTACCCAGGCTACAAAATTGACCATAGCATTAGGAAGCTCACACTGTAGAATTCTAAGTGGTCGGTTTCTGCTAAATGTAGGATAAATTTATGTTCAGCACACATCAAAATCAGCTAAAAGATTTGTCAAAAAATCATTCAATTCTCCTTTTAATAGTATTTCTAACTTTGCAGGCCTCAATAGGACCCAAAATATGTACTTATGAACAATTTTGAAGTGATAATGACAACACTACTCCAGAGATGGAAGATTCATAGTCAAATGAAAAATAAAACAGGGACAAGCTACAAAGCAAAGGAATGTGGGTGGACAGAGTCTGCACTTTGATGGGAAGAGGAGCAAAGAATCCCTGACATCCTTTAATCTATTATAGGAGACTTTGTGAGAATGTCTGACATAAGAGTGATGACATCCAGGAAGATAAAAGGCAAACAAATGGGATTTGTACACTTATTAAAACGTTTTTCCAAAATGTTTACGATGGTGATGCAATCATTGAATTATCACCCTGCAGCTCATATATGTGAACATTTAAAATAATAAAACAAGTTTAAGATCAAACAATAGAAACTAAAGAGTTTTAATACATGAAGAAGTAATCACTGAAGGAAGGAAAGAAAGAAAGAAAGAAAGAAAGAAAGAAAGAAAGAAAGAAAGAAAGAAGATGAGGAGGAAAGATGGGAGGGAGGGGATGGAAGGGAAAGGGGGAGGGGAGGGAGAAAGATCAATTCTAATAATCTAAACACAAAAAATAATAGGTTATCAAAGCATTAACAGAATGAAGAATAGTTTTTATGGTTTAATCAGTAGAAACAAAATTGTCTATGTAAATAATTTGGGGGACTAAATAGCCAAAGCAAACAAATCTCAAACCTCCTGAAAGTAATAAGCATTTATAGGAAGGCTGCTGCATACAGTGGGGCAGTTGGTCTTGGTAGTTAATTTAAGATCTACCTAGGAGTCATGATGTTGTCTGAGGTTTCTGTCCTGCCTGGTTCTCACAGTCATTAAGTCCCAAAAAAAATCACACAGAGGTCTACATTAGTTATAAACTGATTGACCTAGTATCTCAAGCTTCTTATTTACTAATTCTTATAACTTATATTAGCCCATAATTCTTGTCTGAGTTAGCCACGTGGCTTGCTACCTTTTTTTGCGAGGCAGTCACATCTAGCTTCCTCTGAGGCTGGGTCACGACTGTGGACTTAAACTCCCCTCTTTCCAGAATTCTCATTGCCCTGCCCCTACTTCCTGCTTGGTTGTCCCACCTATACTTCCTGCCTTGGTACTGGCCAATCAGCGTTTAATAAACAAGTACAAGAAACAAATCTTTACAGGGTAAAATCATTGTCCCACAGCATCATGAGAAATATTTGTGTGTCTGCGAGGCATCCCTGGAGAGGAGGGACCTGTGGTGTAATTACTAGAGCAGGGGAACACAGCTTGCCTCAGTATGGGTGTTAATTTTGAAAGGACAACCCAGATGAAAAGAAATCCACAGAAAAAAAAAACAGCATGAACACACCTGCCCTTGCTCCGAGCAGCTATATCTCTTACTGCTGCTGTGGCTTCTTTAGCCTTTCAACATGGACTTAATACTCTCCAGGGACTTTCCAGACCTCCAGTCCCACATAGAAAAAGCTGAGCTTCCTGGATTTGGCAACTATCGTTTTCTACTTCTCTAGTGAGCAGGCAACCATTGTTGGATTACCCAGCCTCTATCATGTAAGAGAACTGAATAAATCTTGTGTGTGTGTGAGAGAGAGAGAGAGAGAGAGAGAGAGAGAGAGAGAGAGAGA
>LOEQ01003692.1:47913-65319 GCA_001685075.1 Bramus lutescens | reverse complement strand
AGAGAGAGAGAGAGAGAGAGAGAGAGAGAGAGAGAGAGAGAGAGAGAATTTTCTATTGGTTCTATCTGTTCCTCTATAGCAAGAATTAGTTCTCATGTAGTAATTAACAAGATATACTTCAACTCCATGATAGACAAATAAAGACATGATATATAATAAGAATAAGCTCACACCCATGACCACATAATTTAGTTGCAAATATCTATAGAGAATTAATAAAATGAAGATCTATGAATTATCATAGGAAAATATTGCCATGACTTTTCAATAGGCCAAGTATTTTTATAATAATTAAAATTACTAACCATAAAGGATTGATGAAACTAGATTGCCTTAAATTAAGCACCTCTGATCATCCAAAGAGATATTACAATATTAAGGGAAAAACTACATAGGAAAAAAAGTATGTGCTGGAGTTAATAATGTGTACATAAAACATATAAAGGATACCCTCATTCTCACTATCATTGTTACCACTGACTCAACAGAAAAAAATGGGCATCAAACTTCAATAGACACATTATAAAAGGATATTTGTATTGTCAATGAATGTTTGAACTGTCTTTATTTTCTTAATTAGCAATGAAACATGAATTAAAACTATAGTGAAATGCCCACTTTATAATAACCAGAATGGCAGAAGGAGTATCAAGTGTTGATGAGTCTGAGAGCTCTAATTTTCAGGTGATAATAGAACCAAAATTAAGAAATGGTTTAATAATACTTACGTAAATTGAATAAACAAATTTATATTTTATGAATTCTCTTAGCTTTCTTATAACTCAGTAACTTCAGCCTTTGGCCTTTATCCAATAAAAATTCATGTATGTGTTTGTACGCCAAAACATACTCGCAAGATATTTACAATACAATATATGAACAACCTAAAGCTATCAATAGAACAATTAAGTGGTGACATATTCATGGTAGCAGAATACTACACAGCCATGGAGGTGATAAAACTATAATCATAAATAATATGAATCCATCCGCAAATATACTGTCATTTCCTTTTACTGTTATTTTACATTTGAACAGCTTTAGAAGATACATCATGGTAACTCAATATACATACATATCTTGCAACAATCAAGATAAGTCACAATTCTACCTCTTCAAAATTTGTGCTTTCAGTGTGTCAGAAATTTCATAAATATAACGCTAGGCAATGTTATTCATATAAGAATACATAGATTACACCCATGAACAGGTCAAAGCTGTACTGAAGATAATGGCAGTATAAGACACGGGTAAAGACTGGAAGAATGAGCAGGATTTTAAGACCTGGACCATGGTGAAATGGGTTTGTTCACACTGTAGAACCCCATGGTGCTGTACATTTGTACTTTTTAAAGTACATGTATCATTTTGGGGGTTTTTTTTGTACATATGCTCTTTATGTTTACCATAGTTTCCACTGAAAAACATGAATACACATAAATTTTCACCTAGAAATATTGCTTTATACAATATGCTTTGAACTTATAAGCTAAACATAACTTATTAAAGTAGTCATGATAATAAAATAACCAATAAATAAATAAATAAGCAATACTACAAAAGATGTCCTTAAGCCATATTTATACTATACATAATCTTGTGCATTACCAACAACCATTTTAGGATTCATTCTCTAGTTCCCTGTTATTTCATGCTGAACAAAATCAGTACAATAGATGTTAGTTTCTATACACCAGAAGTAATGTGACTCACCTTCCCAGGTTTAGAAAAGAATAGAGCCAAAAACTATTTACCTTTGAACACATGCACTTTGAGGAAAGGAGAAGAAAAAAGATTAATGCCTGGCCTAGTTTGTTATCTACATCAACCAATTAAAAGCTGACCTGGATTCTTGAGTTGAATGCTATTGTTTTAAATTTTTACAAAGATATGCAGTATTAAATTAGGAAGGTTCTCAAAGATATATACTTTAAAAGGTTTCAAAAAGGAGAAACATTGACTTTCAAAGGGGGGGGTGTGTGTGTGTGTATCAACACATGAGTTATATGTACATTGGCAGTAACTTTATCATTCCCTGCCATAGAACAATTTTTTAAATAAATTCTAACTAGGAAAGCTGTGACCTTATCTTGTTCCCATCTCTATATAGGCAAGTTATTTGCCTTGTCTTCAATTTCATCATCTATGAAATATAAAAACTTGACAAGTTTCCACTTAGCCTTAACATTTTACATATGGAACAGATGCTGATGAAGTTACATTTTCAACAATACTGGATTTTTTAACTTAATATTAACTCTTACACAGACCTTGAAGTCCAAGAGGTAATTCAGGAAGCCAGCTCATATCCATCATTTTTAGAAGTTTCTCTTCTCTCCATTGTTAGCCAAAAGTAAGAAAGTGGTAAAGTATTTCACACCTAGAACATATCATCAGCCTTTGAAACTTTCGCATTCTAACTCACAAGAGATACTTTAAAATCTGTTTTCATTGTGTTTTCTGAGGAAGACAAAGCAAGTAGCATTCCCAGGGGAAAGAGGTTTTCATCTATTCCTGATCTCACTAATGAGAAAGCTGACAGTGTAGTCTCTAAGAAAGAAGATGACAGGAGAGAAAAGAATCAAAGATGCATCTAGAAGGAAGAATATGTCTAAAAATGCTAATCTATATTCAAACATGTCACCAAACTACACAAGTTTTTGTTAGAATGCTGTCTGTCTTTGAAACAAGTGGTAACATAAAAGGAATGTGTTACTGTTCAAATCTCGAGATCTTCAAGACAGGGAATACAGAAGGAGGGGGCTACATAAGGCAGCTTGTATCAAAAAGTAAACAGAATTTCTCAGGACACTTTGATCCACTGGAATGGTTCTTGACAAACACACATCATAATAGACTCAATATTCCATTTTCTTTTTAGTTAAACTGCCTAATTTAATGTAGTGTGCTCTGTTCTCAATGGCTACTGATAGAATTATCATATAATCAAACAAGAAGAAAATACTAAAGAAATGAAACCAAAATGACTAGCTAAACTTTTCAGCCCCATATCCTCAGGTTCTCACCCTTAAAGGCAGAGCCAGGAACAGAACCTGTTAAAAACAACCAGTGTTGCTGTGTAGAGTTGACCTCCAAGTGACCAGTAAGACCCAAGCTGACAAAAGAAACACATCTAGTCTCAAGGTAGTTAAAAGACCTTCTCATACTATCACAAGTGGGTAAATGAGTCACATGATTTATTTTACCTCCTCCACCTATACGTGTGCATGGGAGGTTGGAGAAGGGGTGAATCTAATGCATACACATACTCCATTACACATAGTAAGACCTTTCTTATCCACCTCCAAGCCTATGCCCTTTTCCCAACCACTCCCTTCTCAAACTACAGCCCATGAAAAGCCCATTATTGGAAAGACAAGCATCTAACGATCTTGATTCACATTCTTGCTTATAGTACTAAGTTACAACTATTAAACACTCCTAGATACAGCCAGATAGTTCAAATGTCTGTAGTTCAGATTTATTATGCAGATTTACTCTATGAATTATGCAAAGTCCAAAGACATACAGATAACCCCCAAATTGCATTAATACTACATGAAGACAGGGAAAAATGATGAATTCTAATTCTGTTAAATTATTAACTAGTAATCACAAAAGAATTATATAAAAACATTTTATTATTACCATTTGCTATCTGAGCAGAGCTACTGTGGTTAGCAATAATAAGCATCTTATAAATTCAGGCAGAAAGAGAACAAGTAATTATGTGATTGACTCATTATTAAAGATGGTTGGTATATGAAAAGTACTGGCTATGCTCAATATTAGAAATACTGGGAAAATGTTAGCTATGAGAAATAAAAATTATGTTTGATGGCCTGGAGGATTGTGTGTTTGATATGAGCCTTATTGATCTACAGAACAACAAAGTTACATTTAGAAAATGTAAGGTAATTTCTGAGACTGTTAGGGCAAAACTGACCAATTTTCACTGCAAGGATTTTACTCATGACAAAATGTACCCCATGGCCCAAATTGGCAGGCGCAATGGAAGTGTCTGCTGATGTCAAGGCAACCAATAAATTGCTCCACCCATACTTTGTCTGTTTTGTGCTGGTTTTCTAAAAAAAGAAAAAGAAAGAAAAAACAGCAAAGCTGATATTCAAGACCTCCTATATTCAGCACAGACAGGCAAGTCTACCAGGTCCAGGAGATGATGGCGGAAAGTGGATACCCAAGAGGGACAGTCAGCCACCTGAGAGACCAGTGACTCTGCATTCCAGACAGTACTGGGAAAACAGAGTGAAGCCTGGTCCATTCTACTCAGCCTCCTGAGAGTGGCATTAGGAGAGTGAACCTCCTGAAGAAGCCCAGACTAGACTTGGTAATAGTCTTTGGCTTCAGGATAAATGTCATACTCCTGGAAAGCTGCTAGTGATGATATAAGGGCTAAAACTGAACAAGATGGTACATGGGTATGAGCAACCTGCCAAGAGAGCTTAATAATGACAATCGTATTTGTGAGGAAAGTTCTATGGCAGAAAATACCACAGGGAATTGTTTAAAAAGACATCAGGACATGGTAACCATGGATCTTGAGCTAGCTTTTGTTCATTAGAATTTCACTCTTGTTTCATCACCTATTTTTTAAATTTTTTTATCTGCACATTTTTTTTGCTTGTTTATTGGGGGACAGCCTTTGAGTATCAAATCTCTCTCTTTGCATCATGTGTGTCCTAGGATGGAACTCAGGTTGTCAGGGATAGTTTTCAGCACCTTGACTCACTGAGCCAGCACAAGATCTCTTAATTCTCTTTTTAATCTTTCCAATACAATTTATTCCCTTCCCAGCCACAGAGATCCATGGCTAAGCATTGGGCCAAGCTCCTGGAGCCCAGTCAAAGAGAGGAAAAAGGGATTATATAAGCAAGGAGGTCAAGGTCATGATGGAGAAATGCAAAAAGACAGCTAACCCGAGTTAGTGGGAGCTCATGGACTCTCAGACTCTAGACCAACAAGTGGAGAGCCCGCATGGGACTGAACTAGTCCCTTTGCATGTCGGTGGCAATTATGTAGCTTGGTCTTTCTGAGGGGTCCCTGGCAGTGGGACAACATATATCCCTGGTATACGAGCTGACGTTTTGGAGCCCATTCCCTATGGTGGGATGCCTTGTCAGCCTTGATGCAGGATGGGAGCCTTGGTCCTGCCTCAACTTAATGTGCCAGGCTTTGTTGACTCTGCATAGGAGCCTTACTCCTTCTGAGGAGTGGATGGGGGACGGGTTGGGAAGGAGGGAGGGAGAGCGGGAGGAGAGGAGGGAGGGGCAACTGTGGTTGATATGGAAAATGAATAAAAAAATTTAAAATAAAAAATTTATTGCCTTCCTCTTTACCTAGTGCCTTACCTCTGTGACAGCACATGAATTTTATTTTTCTTTTTATAAGGCAAATCTTGGTTTGACAATTTTTACTCTCAGCCTTTTAAGATTATAAAGTGAAAGATTGCTTTGCTTAATTTTTATAAATATAAATAGTTAAATAGGAAATTTGTAAGTAATTAGTAATATTTTCCTTGAGTTACCTTGAAGATTCCTAATGATCTCCTCCACGAAAATACATAAAGTATTCCTTAGTAAAACTATGATGTTATTTAGTCCTTTAGCAGAACCCACAGTAGTGGTGTTACCTACAATTCAGGCTTCATTTATCAGTCTTATAGGTAAATGACACAAGTAGAATTCAAGCTAAGCAAAATAAGATAAACCGGTGGTTGGGTGGGAAGAAACGCAGAAGAATTCTGGCTTATGGTATTCTTGCAGGTACTTCAGACATCTACATCATCAAGACACTGTTTTGATCCACTTTATGCCTCTACTGCCCTAGTAATTCTCAGGAAGGCTCCATTCCTCTTGTGGCAAAATGAACAGCAGGCATTTTCCACTCATTCCTTCCTATCCCTAAGCTCAGCATCCTGAGTAAAGAGAAAATACCTCTTTCCAGAAATCCCAGAAAAAAAAAAGTGCACATACATGTTCACTCACAGTGATTTTGTACAGGTCACACATTCATCCACAGCACAGATGTCAATTTCTGTTTGATATTTGAATTTGTTTTCAAAGTTATTTTTGTTTGTTTATGACAGGGTTACATTATATAGCCCTGGCTAGCCTTGAACGTACAGAGATCCTCCTGCCTCTATCTCCCAAATGCTTGGATTTAAAGTTTTATTTAATATTTTATTAGCATACATTAAAGATACATAATTAATTTAACACTTGCATACAAGTACATAATATATATTGATCACAGTCACCTCTCAAGAACCTCTTTTCCTCTTCTCACTTCTGCTGATCTCCTCATCAGCACAACTAACCCCCTCTCTACTTCCATGTCTTTTTGTGTGTCCCACAGGGAGCTTCTTTAGTGTTGCTTACAGGAACGCGTTACCATTGGCTACACTACTGCAGAAAATGGCTTCCAAAGGCTCATAGGAAATAGCACTATTAGGAGATGTAGCTTTGTTGGAGGAAGTGTCTCACTTTGTTGGTAAACTATGAGGTAGTAAGGAGGCCGCGTGTTGGTTCCCGGCTGCTTAGCCCCAAAATAATCACACAGAAACTATATTATTTAAATCACTTGGCCCATTAGCTCTAGCTTCTTATTGGCTAACTCTTACATCTTAATTTANTTCCCGGCTGCTTAGCCCCAAAATAATCACACAGAAACTATATTATTTAAATCACTTGGCCCATTAGCTCTAGCTTCTTATTGGCTAACTCTTACATCTTAATTTAACCCATCTCCATTAATCTATATATTGCCATGTGGCTGTGGCTTACTGGGTAAAGTTCCCAGTGTCTATATCCAGCAGGAGCTACATGGCTTCTCTCTGACTCAGCCCTTCTTTCTTCTGGCATTCAGTTTAATTTTCCTCACCTACCTAAGTTCTGCCCTATTAACAGGCCAAGGCAGTTTTTTTTATTCATTAAACAATAAAAGCAACACAGAGACAGAAGGACCTCCCACATCATCATGAGGTCTCCTTTAATCAAGCTTCATTCAGTGTGACATTCAGTCTGCTTCCTTTTGCCTGCATACCAATATGTAGCAGCTCCTTCTCCAGCACCATCTCTGCCTGCACACTGCCATGTTCCCCACCATGATGATAATTGACTAAACCTCTGAGACTGTAAGCTGCCACCTCAATTAAATGTTTTCCTTTATAAGAGTTGCCATGGCCTTGTACAGTGATATTTCATTTGTATTTTAATAAATAAAGCTTGTCTGAAGATTAGAGAGTAAAACAGCTACCTTGGTCACCTGTACAGACCAGGCAGTGGTGACACACAACTTTAATCCCTGTAGCCACGTTAGTTTACCATAAAAATTGGGTGGTAGTAGTGCACACCTTTAATCCCAGTACTAGAGAATAATATAAGACAGGAGGTGACAGCTCTCAGACACAGTCTCATTCTAAGGATTCCTTGAGGCAGGATTGCTATTTCAGATTGAGGTAGAGGTAAGAGCCAGTGACTGACTATTTTCTGACCTTCAGGTTGAACCCCAATATCTGTCTCTGTGTTTTTATTAATCTTATTACACTAAGAACCAGTGGCTGGCTGTTTTTGTTTTCTAACCTTCAGGTTGAACCCCAATATCTGTCTCTGGGTTTTTATTAATCATGCTACAGTTACGGTGTCTCTTCACATCAATAGAAACCCTAAATATTAATGGCATACAAGATCTCAGGGAAGGGTGTGGCCTTATAAGGCCCTTTCTGCTCCATGACAGGATATTAACAGGTCCCATCTTCTGCAAGTTATCACAGCTGCTGTGAGTTAAAGAGTGAAATGGCCCTGTCTTGCCCCTTTTTCCAGTTCGCACCCCCTGGCATGAGAAGGTAGACTTAAACAAACCCAAACAGATAGACTGAAAGGGAAGGATTGCTTCCCCTTCATAGGAAAACCTGGTTCTATAACCAGAAGACAAAGGATGGATTCTGACCAGAGGAGCATGCTACAGGACATTCCACTAACCAGGGGATGTACCTTGGAAAGGGCAAAAGTTTCTCGTGAAAGAACATAGAACATTCTTACATAGTCCCCTAGTGAGGCCTTAGCTCACAGATGCTCTGCGTGTGTTCTCATCGCTTCAGTCACTCAGGTCTTACATGGATGATGTCTACTGAAACAGCAGCAATTTTATAGCCAAGTTGAAAATTATAAAGTGTTTTTGTTTTAAGAATAAAGAAGAGAAAATACAAACTCAGAAAAAAATTCAAATTTACTTCATAAATTACAAAACTTTTAAACCAAAACTCTTTCATACTTAATGATTTTATTCACCCATTTAAAAATGTTAGCAGGCTAACATGATTTCAGTGTTACGTTTAAATGATGTCCATACAGGTATTTTTTTTTAAAATATCTTCTCTTTGCAGGAATCTTGATCTTGTTGTAAAATCCGCTACCATAGTAACTTCAGCCAATAATTAGCTCCTTGGGGAAAATCCATCTCCTCACAAATTCGCATTCAGACAGAACCTAGTCTTCAGCACCTCCACCTAACCATGTCACGGCCATGATGCAAACGCTGTTGCTCGCTACCTTTGTGAAGAAAACTTAGTTTTTCCATTAAATACTTCCAGATATTACATCTACCTTTTCAAGATATTTAGAGGTTAAAAAGGATTTCATTCAAAGTTAATTATTAGCAAGTTTTTAAAATAGCAATATGCCCCAGAGTTTGTAGCTTAGAAAATTATTTGAAAAATAAAAACCAAACCCAGTTCTTTTTGTCCCCATTTCCCAACCCCCTGTGGCTAGAAACTACATGCAATAAGTTTTCTTCTTGCTCCTCACAATGAGACATTTCTCTAGTCCCCAGGAATGGCCTTTACATTGAGGAGTGATAAAAGCGTTTGTCACTAGGCAGGTGTGGCATTAACTCCTGGCTCTGCCATACTGATCAGACAACTGAGCGGAAGTTATTGCAGTTCCCTGAGAATGTTCACTCCTCTGAGAAGTGGACCTAAGCACCTCAAAGTGTGAGAATTCCCCTGGCTTCCAGGAGACCCTGAATCCTCCCAGCTTTCAGTAGCCCTCCACGTTGGCTGTTTTGTTTTGTTTTCCCAGCCATAACTAAAAGACCTTAAATGAATCATTTTTAAATCTTTCTACATATATTTAATATATATATATATTTATCAAGAATACAGCAAATAATTAACATTGATAACCAGTCTAATGAAAAATAATGGTTATTAATGTAACAATGAGTTACACAAAAATGATTTCTTTAACTTTACTACCAAACTGGGGTGAGATGAGACAGCTGAACAACAGATGTGCACCTCTGACCAATTGATCTAGAATTACAACCACTGCAAGAAATACTTTTAAAATCATGTAATGAGCACACATTAACAATGAGGCCATAAATGTTGTTCACTTCTGAAAGGCCCCTAAAGTGAATATTAAATGCAAATTAGAGACTTAGAGACTGTTCTCAAAAATAGTACATCAAATGTTCAGGAACATTATTGGTGAATAAAGAAACACCATTTCAAAGCCAGGAGTAAAAACTACATCCTGGCTCACTTTACAGTTCGTGTGTTATTAGCTCAATAGGTTTATTTTAAAATCTTTCTGATCTTTTTCTCTCAGTCAATGAAAGTCAATTCTTAAAAGTAAAAAACCTGTAGGGCTTTTCATTTTCTATTAAGTACCATCCACATACCAAACATCAATAAAATATGACAGCCCGGGACCCAACTGTGGCAGCCATTAGAGTATTCTAATGCCTTGCCTACCACATACCCAAAACAAACACCAAAGCCAGTAGGAGCAGAGATCGATCAGGAAAAGTAAGAACATGAGTTTAATCCAAGGCCCTGACACTATCAAATGAGTTTAGTGCCTCTCAGTTCTGACTACTTACAAAATCATAAAACTTTATTCAAGATATATATATAATTGACTTAAGAGGCATTAAGAAAGTGATTATGTCTGCTCTATTCAGTGCCTGGAATGGTTCAGGAAATAACAGTAATAATGCTTACCAATTTTTGGAGAATTTGCAATGGTTTCAAATCACTGACTGATGCATGTAACTTATATATGCAACCTCATTGAATCTTTTAGACAGTCTTACAGGTGAAGAAACTAATATTCTATGAGTTCAAATTAACTTGACCAAAACACACATTAAATACACAATGGAGACTATGGAAATGGGATTTGAATTCAGATGTATTATGTAACTTTCATTTATATATGCACATATTTTTTATTTCAATAGTTATCTTTTCTTCTAGACCAGTGTTACCGTAATTGAAAAATGGCTATGAATTTTTAGTCATTCCTTCCACTTATAGTCATAACTAACTTTTCTCCCTTTGAATCTAGGTTTACCTTAAGTTTTGTTTGACTCATTCCAGTGAGAAGGCAATAATTGAGTTGCTTCCCAGACTGCTACTAAGAAGAGCTGTTTTTGCTATTGCAAGAATGCCAGAACAACCTTACAGTCATATACCACAGTAGAGGGAGAAGTCAAAGTCACATAGGAGGTCAAGTGGTGAAAAACAAGGATTATTCAAGGGTCCCGGTAGCCATCAGCAAATGTGAGTTGTGCCAACAGCACTGCAGCTCCGGTCAACACCAAGGAGCAGAACAAAGCAGAAGAGTGTGGTCAACGGAGCAGAGGGAGAAATAATAAATGGTTATTGTTGAAAACCACTCAGTTACCAGGGGTGTACGGATAAGTATTATACCGTGAGATGACCTAAAGACTTGTAATATTCTTGAAAAGAGACTACTTGGTATAATTATACAGAAAAAATACAACTGAAAAAAGTCAAAGATCAGACGGTGTAATTGTTTTTCTGTTGCACGTATTTAACACTCACAGCCTCGCGAAGGCTCAGATACTGAAACCATGTGAGATATTTAAAACATGTTTGGCCAACTGCTGTTTTATGAGGATAAAAGCATCTCTAATTGTAAAATACGACCTAAAGAGAAAGAGACACAACATGCCAGTTTCACCCCGGGTATCAACTTGATGACATCTTTTACCTTCCAGCTGAATGCTTTCTTTTCTTTCTCAGCTACTCACTAAAATCAGAATAAACCACGGGACTTTTCCTTATTCATTCAATTATGCGTTCATTTATACACTTAAGAAGCAAGTATTTTCCCTTGTGGACTAAGTCCTGTGTTAACTTTGAGGGTTATACATGAAGCTAAGATACCCCTCCTTTCTACCTTTAGCAGGTTTTTGTTCTAAAAATGGATAGGTTTTTTTAGGGGTTTTTTTGTTGTTTTTTTTTAATTAATTCCTACTCATTCTGTAGAGCATATAATGGAACTTAGGAATTTTCAGGGTGGTGTGCGGAAGGCATTAGAGGTCTTGCCCATATTTTCAACTTTCACAATTAGTAATTTACAGAGTAGACTATAGAATATATGCACTGTATTTATGTGTTTTTAAATATTTAATTTTTATTTTATATTTATATGTATGTGTGTGGAGGCCAGAGGTTGTTGGGTCCCCTGAAACTTGAACTACATACAGACAGTTGTGAGCTATGTGTTGTGAGTGTTGAAAACTGAATCTGTGTTCTCTACAAGAGTGGAAAGCATCCCTGGCATTCTTACTACTAAGTTGCCTCCCCACCCCACTCCCTGTATTTGTATGTTAAGACTATTCTGCTCCCTAAAATGCTAACTGCAAAAGGTAAACATTAAAGGCAATGTGCATTCAATTGCTTTTGCTTTCCTGCTTAGTTACTCATAAGACTACTAATTTCCTAACATCTCTGGCTCAATTAGAGACACTGTTTAAAAAAAAAGTGGAAAGTAACTGAAAAGGATATCTAACATCATCCTCTGGTTGTTACACATGCATTCCCAGACATGTGCACGCACACATGCACACACGCGCACACACACACCTCCCACATACAAGACCCCTCATCAGCAATGCACGTATGTAAAAGAAATGATGAACCTGTCTGAATCTGGTTGCACACACCTATAATCCCAGTAGTTGAAACCTGAGGTTGAAGGACCACCCTGAGTTTGAAGCCAGCATAGGCTATTTAATGAGTTCTAAGACAGCTTCAACCATACAGTGGGATTTTTGTCTCCAAAACCGAAAGAAAATAAGGACAAAAATGGAAAGGAATAGGTAGAGAAGGGAGAGAGAGAGAGAGAGAGAGAGAGAGAGAGAGAGAGAGAGATTAGGTTAACTAAGGGAATAGAAATCAAGGCTATATTGATAATCAATTAAAATTACATTTATAAACCACTAGTAATTGTCTGGACATGTGTAACAATCAGGTCAGGTCAAAACACAAACAGTCACGTGCTCTCTTAACACTCAGAACTGCTACAAAAGCACCAGCTAGAAGCTAGCTACTTCTAGCTGCTTGTGAAGCATGCTTCTGTCTCGAGCTTTACCTGAGACACCACCACCACCATCTGCTCATGTGTCTTGTGCCTGCCTTCCTCTCCTTTTCTGTGCCCTCAGACATCAAGGGAATGTGACAGCCCGAGTGAATACTGATTAAAGTGCCCTGGGCTGTCACTCCGAAACGCTAGCCATGGCAAAGGTAGCAGACTGGAAAGTAGGCAATCCTTGAGTCTATAAAATAAATTAATTGCTGTAGGGGGAAATGGGTATATTTTCTTCTGAATACTAACCCTGGCAAGAGCAAGATTTGGGGGGCCATTTCCTTTGTCTACATCCAGAGCTACCTAAAACTGAAGTGAGGATCCTCAGTAGACAGCCATCGAGTCCCTTGTATCCTCCTACTGTCAGAGATGAAAGACCCCAAGCCTCAAATGCAACAGAGCTCCAGGCATGGACTTTTCCAAAAGATAAAAATCAAAACCCCAAAAAAGACTGCAAGTTCTCTTTGAAGTATGGAAAAACCCAGGCTTCTAAGAATGGCTACTTCCCAGACACACTAACGGTTTAAAGAAAAAAGCAGGTTGTCATGTTTTTTAGGATGAATAAAAAGCCTAGAGCAGGGCTCTCTCAAGCCTCTCTTTATGCTCGAGAACTTCATCCCTATTCCTTGCACCTGGGAGGCAAATGAGGGCAGAGAGATGAATGATGGGAAATTCCTGGCAAGATCAGGGGAAAAGCCATAAGTCCATAGTATGGTTGGTACACAGAACCCAGAATAGGGGAACATCAGATAAAGACAGATTCTGGCGCTCTTCCTGTAGTTTCTCAAACTTCATTAACAGGCAGCCTGGAGTAGCTGTTGAGCACACCTTCCATCTTGGCCTCTATCAAAGGCTGTGTGGGTGTATCAGTGAGCAAGCAAAAGGTCAGCTCGTGTTACATTGTGAGGGACTTTGAGGATACAGACGAACAGCCAGTTACAATGAATATCATATGAACGTGAGAGTACTTCAGAAACAATAAGTCGGGAAGAGAGAGCATGAAATGCCAGGCAGGCAAAGGGTAGGCTTGCCATTTTCACTCGGCATTCTGATAGACTATACAGAGAAGTCAAGGATTGAAGAAAAAATTAGGAGAGGAGGGAAAAGGCTAGGGCTTGGGAGGAAGAATGTGAAAGGCAAAAGAGAGAACAAGTTCAAAGGTCACAGGGAAGGTGCAAAGGAAAGCAAGGAAGACTCACAGCTGGAGCTAGAGGCAGTGGCAGGGACTGGAGAGGAGGTCAAAGAAGTCCTTTGGAATGAGACTGTGAAAGGGTTGATAGGATATCAGCTTTGCTTTGATGGGGGACAACCTTGGAGAGTATTAAGGGGGGGATAATGTCTAATGTGGCTGCTGAATTAGAAAGGTTGAAGTGAAGGACTAGTTAGGATACTAAAATAATACTTCTTGTTCTAGGGAATTCTATCTGCATCTCAGTTTCACCTCAAAAATCCTTGCTTTACTTACAAGAATGCCAAAAATCTTCATATCACTTCATAATAGAATTCTTTGATTCTTCTCTTTCCACTATGGTCTTACCTATGTAACAAATCCCAAATTACATTAATAAGTATTTTTCTCTAAAGGAACATATCTTTCAGTGTTGGACTTGGAAGGAAGAAACTTTAATTTTTGATATTGTTCCTCAGGCAAAAGGTCCCATTGTTGTTTTCATATTTCCCACTTATTTCTTCATTATAGCCACAATTAAACATATATATTGTCTGTATGTGTATCTTTGTATCTCTGCATATCTATGCAGGAGGCACAAGCATACATGCATGTCTGTAGGGAGGTCAGAGCACAAGCTCAGATGTTGTTCCTAAAGAGGCCTTCTAGTTTTTATTTGAAACAAGGTCTCCCATTGGCCCTGGAGTTCACCAAGTAGCCTAGTCTAGCTGGCCAGGGAATCCTAGGGATGTAGCTGTCTCTGGTTCCTCCTCTTTCCATTGTATGGGTTTCAAGTAGGCACCATTCTGTCTGGCTTTTACACTGGCCTGAGAATCACTTAGGTTCTTATTTAGTGAGGCAAGTACTTTACTTCCTGATCCATCCCCCTAACCATTAACTTCAAACATGAAGACATTCTTCAGAGCTGGTTTGAAGCCTTAGTCTGCTAATTCCATCACTTCTACCATTCCTAGTTCTGACTCTGCTGTCTGATTTATTTTCTGGGTCACATATGCTCTCTTATCAGACAAGGAAAGAGGCTCATATTTTCTTTCTGATTAGATCTTTGACTTTCTTACTCTCTACATAGTACTGAAGTTTGTGGGTAAACATTTCCTGCAAATAGATGCGTATCTTAAAGACTTATTTTAACCAATGTGAAGATAGATGTAGTATAACTTTATTTTACGATTAGTCTAGTCCTCCTATAACATAAACCTCCTGGAGGCTCCCCTGGGTGCATGGGTACTTGATTCAGTCAACTCAATATAGTTGAAACCTAAATAGTTCCCACCTCTCTCTCTGAGATCTGGTAACCACATAGCTCACAGTTAACCCAACCATTGCCAAACCTTCTGAGTTGTCCATCATAGGCAGAAGCATTTAATGAAGATTCCAGAAGAATTCCATGCATGCTTTTGGAGCCATCTAATATATTGCTATCCCTCCTCTGATGCTTTCTGCCACAACTCTAGTGCCCCAACACTCCCAAAGTTCCGACACTTATCTCAGAGCTCTTGGTGGGCTTTCCAGAGGATTTTCCATCTTTATGGGACAGCTCAGAAAGTGCCTTCCAGCTCTCAAAGCTGGAGCAATTTAGATATCACCATGATTTTTGTCTTCCTCTCAATAAGCAAAGGCTTACAGGGCCAGTTTCCCAACAGTCTGAAACTATTTGAATACTCGACATGTTTTCTAGGGTTTTTAAAGATTATTATTATTAAATAATAGGGGGTCAATAGTAAACCTAGAACCAGAAGTATCTGTCCACATCTTTCTCATTTATAAATGAAGCAACAGATACTCAAGGAGGGACTGTCACTCAGTCAAGGTCATACAAGTACTCATTAAACTCAGGACATAGAGTTCCTAACTCTGAGCGCAGCATCTATTCCCTCCATTAATGTGCTACCTCCTACATGATGATGTATATGGGGTAGTATACCCATTTCCTAGAGCTGCTGTGACAAATTATCACAAACTGAAGAGCTTGAAACAACAAATGCCTTCTCTCCCAATTGTGAAGAGCAGAAACCCAGAGTCAATGCTATTCATTCTTGATGTTGTGAGGAGAGAATACTCTGTAATTCTATCCTTGCCTTTGATGTCTATTTACTATTCTTGGGGTGACTTGAATTATAGAGATAGCATTCTGAATTCTGCCTTGTCTTTATGAACCCCACGGTTGATGCCATCAGTGCTTCTTCTAAAGAACATGGTCACTGGAATTAACATCCATCTTTTAACTCAAGATGAATTCAACCCTGAGTCTCGATGCATCTGAAAAGCCCTTTTCTCCAAATAGGGTCACATCCACAGGTATTGGATGATTAAGACTTGGGGATGTCTTTTTTGATAACTAGCACAACTTGACTAGCTGTGGATAAGAAGACTAGCTAATACTGCCAAGGTCATGTTCATGAGTTGGAAGTGTACAGTTCACATAAAAAAAAAGACTCTGAAGCTGATCCTGAGGGGTCTACTTTAGAGATTTGCAAAGAGGAGAGTTAGGAATATGAGGAAAACCACAAAAGCAGGTTGGTCATGTTCCATTTCCTCTCAGCCTAATTGTGTTACCCACACCCTCTCGCTGCTTCCTGCCTCATTCATAAACACCACTGGTAACTTTCAGTTAGCCCCTTATTTCTCTAAGAGTCCAATCAGGGGTGTTTTAGTCTTAAAAATAGAGGTGTAGTAGGGAAATAAAAGGTTAACAAGACCTTACCTGTAACTAAAGATTGTCCTTGATGCAGTGGATATATTTATTAAGGGGACGCAACTCAAGTGTATCCCTAAAGGGAGGGGAGTTGTTTTGTGATATCTAATTACTATTTAGCTACTATTTCTCACTCCCCAGTGACCTTCATTTTTTCAAATGAACTCATTTCAAATATTTCCCAACTTTCTCAGCAGGTTTATAAGATGTTATGAGACAAACAATAAGATTTATCACATAAGAAAAAAATAGTAATGAAACATGACAGGGTGGTAAAGGCACTCCCATCCAAATAAAACCCAGCACCCATAATTTCCCAATAAACCTAGAAAATGGCCCTGAGACCCTTAAATAATCATTTAAAACTGCATTTGCTGTGAAAACATACACAGAGCAGAGCCCTCAGAGCTTTAAATAATGGTCTGAAACTTCATTTGCTATGAACATCCACAAGATTGTAATTAGGAACACATCTTTAAACCCACATTTCACCTGGGCTGTAAGTCCTACTGGGCACTGAACAGAGGCAGTTAATTTAGTTTGCTTTATGATCTGGACCAAACACCAACATTAAGTGAGGTCAAACAAAACACCCACTGGCAATCCTCACGTCTCTAAAGCTGATTTAAAAGAAATGGGGAAATTGAGTTGAATAGGAACTGCACAAACAGAGGCTCATATTTAATGAAAAAGAAAGCCTGCCAATATCAACCCCATTGTGACAAAGATACCCCAAACTGGAATGGAATATAATAGCTAACAAATTCAACTGCTCCCCTCCCCGTGACAACACAGCAGAGGGAACAATTTAGAAGAATATTGACTTAGTACACATAACATTAGAGTCCTGGTTGGAAAAGGTGCCCAGAGTAAGAAAATAAGAGGTAGACAAAGGAAGGTACATACACAGCTAAAGTAATCAGAAAATGAGCCAAATGCCAAAGCATCACAGAAAGCTGATCATAAAAATGAAAATAGTGATCAAACTCCTCATTTTATAAATACTGACAGAAAGGTAGTCACTTAAAGTCACAGTGATGGAAAAATGTGGGAGCGCAGCCCACAGCCTTTACTGCATCAACTCTCTCTCTCTCTCTCTCTCT
>LOEQ01003692.1:28659-44703 GCA_001685075.1 Bramus lutescens | reverse complement strand
AGGAGGGGAGGAGGTGGAAATTTTTAATAAAAAAAATAAAAATAAATAAATAAAATTTTAAAAAGAGTCATGTTTTGGTGCAGTTGACTTAGCTATGCATAGAAGAAAGCTATAAATTTAGACTCTCTTGACCCATCTGACATTTCTTTACTGTGTCATGTAAGGCTTTTTGAAAAAAGAACAAACCTACAGAATAAGATGAGAGATGGGGGTTATATTGAACACCAGATAATAGAAACTATAGACATCATTATACTGGTCTCATCTCATTCAGGCTAAAAGAACTAGATAGTGTCCCAGCCAGTCAGCTTTCCCATCTCTTTAACGAAATACCTGAGACTAGATGAGTTCTAAACAACTGAGATCTAATTTAGCCACAAATCTAGATGAAGTTGAGAGGTCCAAGAACACATCATTTTCATCTTCTTAGCATCTAGAGAGAGACTTTCGCTCAACAATAATCTTGTAGAGGCTGTCACATACAAAACAGGACAAAGCAAGCATGCCAGAAAGCTCCAAATACTATTAAAATAAAATTTTTGAGATTAAGTCCCCAACACATAAGATTTCAAGATACATTATTAATTATTTTGCTCATATCTGTGATGAAATACCTGACAGAAAGCAGCATAAAAGAGGAAGGAATTGTTTTGACTGGTTGCCTGAAAGAATCATCACCTGGAATAGCAGCAGATGGCTTTATGGTGGCAAAACCATGAAGCAACTTGCTCAGATTTCCCAAACCAAAAAGCAGAGAGACTCAACTCTGAACTGGGGATCTTGAGGTCCATTCCAGAGACATCTACTTCACCTTGCTAGACTCCACCCCCAAAATGTTGAGCCTCTCCAAATACTGTCAACAACTGGGGACCAAGTATCTGTGGGGGATATTTCACATCCAAACAACAACATAAGGATACATTCGAACCATGGAAGGTCTCATTTTTGTTCATTATTAAAACAAAAGAGCTAAACTTTTTACATTGGTGAGTATTTAAGAAATTGTATTCCCACACAATATCACCAGAACAATAATTATTGAAGCCTGTCTTATAACAACTTTGATGAAACTGAAAAGCTGTAGCAGGCTTTTTTTGGAGGGGGGGTCACCAATCAGCTCCCAAATCATGACATGATCATTTTTGAATGATCTGCCTAGCTTAAGTTCATTTCTAGCTAACTCTTTTAACTTAATCTGTTTCTCTTTATCTACCTTTTGCCTTGAGGATTTTTATCTTTTCTTTATTCTTTTGTGTCTCTCTGTCTGGCAGCTGCCTGGCTGGCCCCAGGTGTCTCTCTCTTCTTCCTTGTTCTCTCCTCCGTTTCTTCTTTTTCTTTTCTCTATATTCCTCCTATTTATTCTTTCTGCCCACCAGCCTTGTCTATTTCTCTTCTGCCTAGTCATATGACTTTTTACTAGACCAATCAGACCTTAGGCAGGCAAGGTAAAACAGCATCACATCTTTTCATAATCAAACAAATGTAGCAGAAATAAATGTAACAAATCTTTACATTTAATATTTAATATTCCACAGCATAAACAAATGGAACACATCTTCACAGAGTTAAATATAAACTACAACAAAAAGTAAAATTCATATTCCCTTACTCAGCCATTTCTCTAAATAAATTATAGTTGTCTACTTACCCAAGTGCAGAAAAAGAATTCTTACCATGATGTTCATTACAGCATTGTTCATGACAGTAAGGGCATGAAGATTTACAGGAAGTGCCACCAAAAGAAAAGTGTTATATATACGTGTGTGATAATTTTAAATAGTGAAGAATCTTCACAAGGATAAAAATCTGGGAAGATGACTACATACTAAAAATAGTACAATCCATGTACAAAAACTTTTTTTAAAAAGATTTTAAAAATTTAAATTTAAATAAAAAACATACACACTTAAATGTATATAAAATTGCTTTCATACTTTTAGCTAAGATCAGTAAAAGTATATTTTAAAGGTTATTTAGAAAATACTTAATAGTAATTGTTTGACATTTTCTTTTAAATACTTTAAACCAGTATATTTACTATAAATACATGGTTTACTAATTTTAAATAATATATCTTCTATAATAATTCTAGTAATTATAATAATATTCTTAAATAATTGTTAATCATGTTTAAGAATATTTTAAGAATGCTTACAACTCGGTGAAAAAATTAGTAACCCAAATTTAATGTGGACAAAAAGACTAGAATAGCTGTTTCTCTCAAGAATATATAAAAAGGAGTATAGAAACAAACAAAGCTAGAGACCAGTCACCACTAGAAAAATGAAAGCCAACATCACAAAGAGTTACCACTTTACATCTTCAGGATGTCTAAAGTCAAAAAGACTGACAAGAACATGTGTCAATGAGATTACAAAAATGGTGGAACTCTCAAGCATTTATGCTAGGGATGGAAAATGGGTTTTTGCTTCAGTGAAAGTTTAGCAGCTCCTAAGAAAGATAAACATGCAGTTATTATATAAAACAATAAGCTGACCACATAGAAAAATCGCGACAGAGAGGCATCAAAAGTGAGAGGCAAAACCCATCAGGATGTGTGCAAGTGTGTTAAGGTCCCAGAGAACAATAACCATTTATAGCTGTGGCCATAAAACTGTCTTGCGGGGGACAGCTCTTGTTCTTAAATCAAATTATACATATATACATGTGCATGCATGTGCATGCATGTGTGAATATGTGTTTGTATGTGTGTACCAAAACCTTATAGCCACAGGAATGTCTATAAAGTATTATTCAGAATGCCTTAGCCAAGTCAAAACAAATGTCTATTTACTGATGAACAGCTACAAAGAATATCATATATTCCTGCCATAGAATATATTTCTCCCGTCAAAAGGAATGAAGTGATGAAACATGCTACAAGAACATACGAATCCTGGAAACATTATAACTGACAGAAGTCAGACACAAAGGATTTGTGTAAAGACTACATTCATATGAAGTGTTCGAAAAAAGCAAAACCACAGGGAGAGAAAATAGATTGGTGTTTGTTGAGGCTGGAAAGTAGAAAGGGGCTTACTGAGAATTGAGAGATGAAATGTCCCAAACAAAGCAGTGACAGCTACAGGACTCTGAAGATGCAAAAACCACTGAGTTGCTGTCTGTAAGAGGGTGAAATTCATGACATGTGGAGTATTTTGCATTAGATCTTCTATTTAAAAATTTTTTTAATTTAAAAGTCTTTGAAAAGCACCTACAAAGTTGATCAAAGCAATGACAGTGAGAGGGGGGATTAACACATTTTTTTGAAAATAAGAAAGTATGTATACATTATTATAATTAAAATTATTATATATTGCTTATATAAGTTAAAGTATATTAAAGGGGATGCTGCATTATGAGAAAATCAGAGTAGAGCATTTTAATCTTTCTAAAGGACAGATATTCATCGCAGAAAATAAGCACTTCAGGGTAATCTCCTTAGCTCTACATATATAAAAATGTATCATCCACTTCTTTTTCTTCCAGGAATTTATGGTGTATACAAGCATAGCAACCTATGGCTGATTCACCATTAAAGAGTGGGATAAATGCTATACAACTAGCCTGTGCCAGCTCTGAAAGCTCCAGGGCAGAAACCCAATGAAGAAGAACTGAACTTTTAAAGATCAGCAGAAGGGAGCCAAGCAGAGAAGAGGGAGGGGCAGAGAGGTGGCGGAAGACAGAGGCCGCAGAAGCAGCATGAGCCAAGGACTGCAGATATATATACGTTTGTGTGTGACGTTTCCAGGAAACAGTGACCAACAGTGGCTAGGATCACAGCAGACGTCTAGTGAGAGTTTCTTTCGGATACTAGTACATGGTGAAATCAATCTGAAAAATTCTTACACAGTGCCTTGCTAGGAGCCAGAAGGGTCGAGAAGAGCACAAGAACACGGTCCACAGAATCAAGTAAACAGGGCTCATAGGGGCTCACAGAGACTAAAGATGCAGTCACGGAGCCTGTAATCTGAGCTAGGTCCTCAGCATATATGTTACTGTTGCGTAGCTTGGGGTTCTTGTGGTACCCCTAACAGTGGGAGTGGGGTGTCTCTGACTCTTTTGCCTGCTTGTGGAATCCTTTTCCTCCTACTGGATTGCTTCACCCAGACTTGATAGGAGGGTTTGGGCTTAGTCTTATTGTATCTTGTTGTGCCTTGTTTGGTTGATATGCCTGGGAGGCCTGCCCTTTTCTGAAGGGAAACTGAGAAGGAGTTGATCTGGGGGAAGAGGGGAGGTAAGAAGTGGGCAGTGGGTGAGGGAGATAGGAAACGTGGAGGGAGATAAAACTGCAATTAGAATGTAATGTGTAAGAGAATGCTAATAATGATGATGATGATGATGATGATGATGATGATGATGATGATGATGATGATGATGATGATGATGATGATGATGATGATGATGATAAGGATAATAATAATAACAATAATAATAATAATGGAAGTTAGGTTTAGGGAGCTGAAAAGGTAGTGGATCTGTGGGATAAAAGCATCTTCTGTTCTACCAGATATCATCCATGTTTGGTTTTCAGGGCCAACATCAAGCAGTTTACAACTGTATGTCTAGTTCCAGAGGATCTGATGTCCTTTTCTAGCCTCTACTGATACCTACAGATGTAAGTGTCTACACCACACACACACACACACACACACACACACAAATAAATAAATAAATAATTAAAATAAAACTTAAAAAGAGATAAGTTGGTGTTTTGCAGAGAAGGAAAAGACAAAGCAGAGAAACTGGAGGTGGGGAAGCACGTTAGGATCCTCTTCCTAAGCTAGGTGAAAGATGGGTACTTCTAAATAAAAACAGCAGTGCTGCATGCAGCACGGAGAGGTCATAGTCAAGACACACTTAAAGAGAACAGGAATGCCTCTGTGACAGTCGAACACAACAGTGTTCCCAACCAAAGAAGTCTGGAAGAGGATGAATTATGCAGCCTCATTGGTTCACTTTCAAAGAATTTAAGGCAGGGGACAGTCTCAAGATCCCCCGCTCCTCTCCCCAGTCCTCATGACCAACACATCCATTACTTTCAGTCAGGTGTGATCAGAGTGACCTTAGTGGTACCCAGGATGTCTGCCAAGGCAAGTGAGGCAGGCACACTCACATCAAAAAGCACCCTGGCTCTGTTGCCTGACATGGACTCAAAGCAAGTACACAGCCCACAGCCCTGTTTCTAGGTAAGTAAGGCAATGAACCCTGACCCTCAGGGATTCAAATTCACTACGGTGAATTTAGATTGCTCCTATTTGAGAATCTTCCACAGATTTTTCTGGAGCCACCCCTATTTTTTCTAGTGAAGTGCACATGATATAGGTTCAGGCTGTGTAATGGATGTTCTTAATAGGTGAGCATGTGATTCAGGTTTGGTCACCTAGTACTATATCACTTTTGCCCTAGGAATGTAACATAATTGGGACCATTGAGAATAAGATTCAAACACTGTTTCAAATTTCTCAGTGTGAGAAATGTCTTCAATATCCTATGTTTAGACCTATAAGAAAAAAATATAGGATGATTCCAAGGATGTGGTGACATTCTATCTGGACAGATAGCCAAAGCCAAAGGGAAAAGAATGGAAAGATGACAATGGAAATGTTGAGCCATCAAGTCATGAAACCTAAGCTGAATCTTTAAATGATATACAATCTAGTATCTCCTCAGTGCTTCAGCTATTTTCAAAGTTTCACGTGTTTTTGGCATGCAACCAAAATCACCTTCCAAAAAATAAAAACAAGAGAAAAAGGGGAAAAAACACAAAAACACCTGCCAGCTCCTGGCTGGGGTAGTAGAATGTGCTGAGCAGGCAGCTAGAATGCCTTCCAGGAGAAGCAATGCTTCAGATGGGGCTTTTCCTCAGGAAGGATGTTGTGGCAGCATCTAGAAGCAGCAGCTATTGTAGGAGCTGTCACACCCTGTGATGCCTGTGCTGGTCTTGTAAATAAATACTACACTGCATAGAGCAGCTGTGGACTGCAAACAACAGAAGAGGAAGCTAAATAGGCTCTGTGCACATAGCCTGCCTCTGCTGTCAGCCCAGCTTTCCCACATTCTGGCAGCTATAATGTCTTCTATCCTGACATGGTGCATTTAAGTCCCTCCCCTCAAATGCCCTCCCTCTTCAAACTCAGATGTTCCCATTCTGACTGTTCTTTGAGACTCACTTCCATGGAACCGTGTCTGATCATTGCAGCCTCCCCTGGTACTTTTTTCTGAGTTCTTAGAATTTTTAGCCATAATATCACCTATGTAGCATCTGGATGAAAGAGATGAATTTGCATATCTAGCATAGAGATACACTCCCTGAGGCTTGATTTCCATGCATGCTGCCAACCCCTGGGTGAGACAGAAAGAAGAATTTAAGGCTACTTTCAGGTTGATAAGAACACTGAATTTTAACACTACGAGAGGAGAGTGATAATATTCTATGATTTTGTGGACTTTGTGTTTCGGCAAAGGGTATCCTGGAAGAAAAACAAATACGCATCACGATTCAAACTTCAAGACATTGAGATGCTGAGAATGCACCAGCATTGCAGCTCCTTTGTTCCCTCCCTCACTCCCTCACTCCCCNTCCCTCCCTTCCCAGGATAGGAATTATGCTGAGGATTCTGTGAAGGTAATCATAGAAATAAAGAGAATTGTGCATCAACTAGATTCCCAGAAAAATAGACTTCAGGAGACATCAAAATGTCTAGGAGATTGCTCTGATAGGAGAATGGGAATACCCTCAACCAGCAACATCCATAAGGAACAACAACAGAGAACAGCTCTTGGCCATAGACAACAGGAAAATCCTTTGCCTGGGGTTGCCTCTGTGAATAATAGGTAAATTTTAGCTGCAGTATAAATGGAGATTATCTGACAAGGACTCAGCTTCTTGTCCTAGTGTAAGAGATTGTACAGGCAAGATTACTATCCCTGCACTGATAGACATAGATTAGCATCATAGTTTAGCTCCTGACTATTGTATGTCTTTGGGAAAATGACTTGCCCACTCTGTATAATATTGTTTTATGAGATAGAGATAGAAAGAGACAGAGACAGAGAGAATGCAAACACCTCAGAAGAGTGTTGGGTAGATAAAACAGGATAACACACATAACTCCATGCCCAGCAAATGGCAGATAACTTACACAATGCATCAATATCATCACTGTTATTAGCTGAGAAAAGATTACAAGGATTAGAATTGCTAATAAGTCACTAATAAGTCAAGATACCATTAACTGAGAAGAAAAGGTAATGAACTCTTCCTTGGAAGCCTAGGGCAGTGACTAAAGTCTTAAGCTTGACTGAGAGTGCTCAAATTGATCCTTGAAGCTTTACACTGTGGAGGTCCCATGCCTATTGAAGATGTGGTTCATCAAGGGAAACTATAGACATTCTGTACTAAACTATTTGTGATGGTTCGCACATAATTTTGTTAGAATGCGAATGTCCACAACTTTCATTCATATCTTACACTTTCATTAAATCCCCGAGCAATCTAAATCAAGGTCAAAGGGCCCTCGTTAATCTGCTGGCTGATACTAAAGTCCCATTGTGAATTGTGCTCCTTGTTAGCTTCAGCTATCAACTTTACACAGCCAGGAGATATGTGAGGGAAACTCAAGAAGAGGATTGCCTTAATCATACTTGTCTACAATCGTATCTTTGAGCTTAAATGTTAATTGATGTAGGAGGGTCAAGCTCAACTTGGGTGGTGCTATCCCCAGGCAGATAGGCATGGGTTGTATAAGACAGCTATCTGATACCTAGAATTTCCTATAATGAATGCAAGTCAGTGTTGATATATATAGTTTGAATGAAAATTCTCCATCTGAACTGACAGTGTTCCTCCCAAGACCTAAAGACCATCTAACAAAAATCTCAACACCAGTCATGAGAAACCCTCTTCTGAGTTGTTATTTGGGGTTGCCTAACAGTCTCCCAAAACAATACAGACTATTGCTCTTGGTTCTTCTACCCTGAGAGGTGAACGTTAAGTCCCTATTACTAAATATACCATGCACTTTAGACACAGGGCACAGAGGACCCCAAGCTGTACCTTCTCTGAAAGCATCCTCCTTAAGGATTGGCTAATCCATGTACAAGAGGCCTACCAACCACTAAACAGAGAAGAACAGAAAGAAACCACCATTGATGTATTACTACTAAGCACTAACACCACAAAATAAAGAGTGTTGAAAACTGCAAGAAAGTCACTTATAGAGGCAGGTCCATCAGAATAGCAATTGACTATACAACAGAAATCTTTCAAGTCAGAAGAACCTGAAAAGACATATTCCAAGTCCTGAAAAAACACAAGTGCCTAAAGAGACTATTACACCAAGCAAAACTATCTACTATAATTCAAGGAGAAAGAAAATATTTCTAAGATTAAAAACAGACTAAATGGATTTATGACCACTGAGCCAACTCTACGGAGGATACTGGAAGTAGTACTTAAATCCAAAGAGAAGGTTAAACACACCCAGTAAATCACAATAGATCGATAAATACTAGGACAATTAACCAAAAGAAATAAAAGAAAAACACTATAAAATAAAAGATGTATAAGAATTAATATACATGTTTCTATGGTGACTATGAATTTTAACTGTCACAATTACCCAAGACAAACCAACACTAGCATATCAAATTACCAAACTTTTTCCCACTTTCAAGGAACACACCTCACTATTAAAGATAGTAACTACCTTGCAAGATAAGAAAACGTAATTTCTACGGAAATGGAACTAAGAAACAAGCAGACATACCTATTCTAACATCTAACAAAATAGGCCTCAAATAAAAATTAGTTGATAGAAATGAAGCACATCTCTTTGTAGTCATCAAAGGAACAATCCACCAAGAGGATGTTATACATGCATGAACCAAATATAGGTGCACCTAACGTCACAAAAAATGCTACAATATGTAAAGCTACAGATCAATCCTAGTATTTTACTTGTTTATTTTGTTTCATGGCCAAAACAAGCGCGTCATAGTCCAGACTCAAAGCAACGTTGTACAGTGGTTGCATGTCCATCATCCTTGACTCAAGAAAGCTCACTCCAAGAGCCTGTTTATGCGATGGCGGCATCAGTCCTTAGCAGCCAGCCCACTTCTGGGATCAATCTGTCTCCTCCCCTCACCAATCCAGTCTTCTTTTTTTCCTTAGTTCTTAGAAATGGGCAAGTTATTTTTTTTCCACAGAGTTTCCCCAGGCTAGTGCCAGAAGTAGGGCCGTGGACTTCCAAAGCAGAAAAATACAGCAGGATTTAGCATTCCTGAGTCTTGACCACAGCTCCCCTCCCACCTTCCAGGTCTGCCAAATGCTTCTTACAGAGAACTGGAAATAGGCTATTTTCTGAATCCTAATGTATGAGGGCACATCTGCAGGCACTGTGCCTCAGGAAGCAAAAACTAGACCAGAATATGGATTCATCTTGTGCTCTTCGTATTTGGAGCATCTGCCCAGAGCCGTTTAACTGAGTTGGAGTAGATGGGCATAACTTCAGAGCAAGGACCCCATGGAAGGTGTCTGTTTCATCTTGGCAGGGGATACTGAAGATGTGGGAAGACTCACGCTATGGCAGATAGTAGGTTGTTCAGTCAGTGGATCCAGGCCTGGCTTTCATTCTATGACTTGTCTCTTTTCTTTGGGCCATACCCTTCTGCATCTGCCTTCCAGTCAGGTGGTCCCACTGGAGAGAGCTGATAGAGAGTAGCAGAAAGGAAAGCTAAAGATGCATTTTATCCCAGATTGGTCAATGAGTAGCTACCCAAAGCTTGTAGGGAGCAAACCAGCGGCCATCCTTCAAATATCAGTCTCTATTATGAATTTCTATTCTGGAAACTGTGGTGACTTTTCTGTTTCCAGTCTCTACTACATATCTGATATGAAAAATGAAATTTATGTCCTGGCAATGCTGAAGCATGCATGGACAGCCGTGTATAGTGGTTCTGTTGAACTTGTCCATATTGGGTTTCACTACATATCTAGGTAAGGGGAAATCCCCAACAACCCCGCTGTCTGCACAGAGCTGGCTCCTAGGGCATCTCTCACAGCAGCAGGGCCACCACTTGATTCTCTTTCAACAATGACTTTCACTTGACCCAAGCAAGGTGCTTTGATTTTAGCTTCTCCATTACCAAGGGAAGAGTGACACACTACATCAATACATCGTAACTACTAAATCTCTTCTCAAGAACTGGGAACATGGTGGTAGTGGGGATATAAAAGCTCAGCTTTTGCTTTTCCTCTTGGCCTCCAAAGTCCCTAGAGCTCTTATCCTGATTTAGGAGCTCCTATGCCTATTTCCTGTTGAGGGGACCAGAGTGAATAGGAGAACAGAGACACAGGAGGGGGCAGCCTTTCTCTGTTCTGCAGGATAAACAAAATTGACTTTGTGAAAATAGAGAGACCAAAGGCTTTTGATTTCTTATTTATATAAATAAAAATGTTAGAGAGGCGTGTGTATCTATGCATGTGTTTAAAGTTTTGCATCTTTGGTTTGTCTCCATAAGCAATCCTCTGTTCCCTCTCCCCTGAAGCCTGAGTGAGATACCTGAAAAGGCTGTGTTTCATTTAAAGGTATAAATCAAGTGAAAGACTGGAAATTGAAAAAAGAGAGAGAGCGATACAGAGACTGGGACAGAGTACATGGTGCAATAGTTCTGTAAATACAACATATTGGGAGGTTGAAAATATTCATAGCTTCAGATGTAACTCTTTTCCTATGTAATTACCTTCCCAACATAATCTAAAGAATAGATGAAATCTTCCATGGAAAGCCATTCTTTCTACACCATCATGAAAACATTGAAGCAATTTAATTATCAACTATAGAAACAGGTTATATAAATTGTAGATCTCTGTTCATGACAAGCATTCTTAAAGAATGCTTACAAAGCATTCCCCCCATATGTGGGAGGGGTCATAGGTATACGTGTGTGCAGTTGTACATTCCTCTGAGCCTAGAGGTCAGAAGAGGACATCGGGTGTCTTACTCTATCACTCTCAGCTTTATCTCCTAGGGTTTCTCACTAAACATAGAGCTACACTGTCTTATCTTCCCACAGCTCTGGGTTTACAGACACATGCATGACCACACCCAGCATTTTAGTGTGGTTTGGGGGTATTTAAACTCAGAAGCCTGGGGATGCTTCACAGCAAGTGCTCTTACCTGCTGAGCCACCACTCTGGCCCTAAGCAGTATTTTTAAAGACTTAATAAGTGCATGTGATGTAATGAAAACGCTGCACAAAAATCATGATCATAATTATTTAGAATACAGAGACTATTACTAATAAGTAGTATAAGTAGTTTCATGTTAATGGTGAAATTTGGGGTGGTTTTATTTTCTTGTTTCTATTTTTATACTAAGTTTTCTGAAATAATAATTTATTATTATATTAAATATAATAAAGTATTGAAATACTATTTTAAATTCTCTGTGTAAGAATATTAACCAATTTATACCATCACCAGAGTCAGGTGGGGAGAGTAACTTTAGGTAGATACTAGCTCAAATTATGACAGATTAATACATAATGTCTAAACACAGCCGAGTAGTGAGTTAGGCAACTAGAAAAGGAATCTAGCCATTTTTTAATTTAGGGGATGCTAGAATATCAGACAAAGTCTTCTAAACTCCCTCCTCTGGACAAGCCAATGTTAAAGAAATTAATGGAGCTAAAATATAACTCAGAGGTAGAATTGTTGTCTAGCATACATAAAGCCCAAGAATCAAGCCCCAACAAAACAGAAAAATACGAGAGAGAGAGAGAGAGAGAGAGAGAGAGAGAGAGAGAAATGGTTGGTTTTTGTTTGTTTGTTTGTTTTGTTTTTTATTTCATTAAAGACACCATCATTTTCTCAGTTGGGTTAACCTACTATAAACCTTCTAATTCAAAGACACTGGTGTCTGTTTTGCTGAGCCTATCCTATCCCAGTGAGGTAGGGATCTCTCAACTCGCTCATCATCGCAGATGTTATTTCCAGACAAAGCTCTGAAGAACACCTGGCCATCCAGGAACCTGAGGCCTCTCCCTTGACATTCTCATCTCACCAGACTTTCTAAAGTGCTTATGACACTGACAATTAGGAAACCGTATCATCATTGTTTGTGCTAATTATTGTGGGGCTGTGTTTGTAACAATAATAAACCTCATGGAGAAGTAGACTCATAGTATTCTTAATTATTAGAAAACTAGATAGGATGCTTTACCTATTTATTGGAAATAAATTTTAAATACCTGCTTTGACTTATTACTTCACTGACAAGCTATGAAATACTTAATAAAATCATATCTTTCTACTTTATATACCTGTTTTCCTGTGATTTTCTAATAAAAAATCTGATGAAAACACATTTCTAAGTTATTTTCTTTCAGTTTTTCAGGGGAGGTTTGTTGTGAATACAGATGATGTTGCTTATTATTATTTTCCTAGATTCTAGTGTATCTAACCAACTCATTAAAAATTCAAGTCAAAAAGAAAGTTCCTGGAGACAGAATGTTGATATGCCCGTTCAGAGAAAACAATACATAATTGCTTTTGCAGAGGATCAGTTGGCAACTATTGTCTGGAGACAAGAATTCTAAAGATGCTCCAAGCAGCCTTTGGGACCCTGGGACTATTCTGAGCACAAACTCTGGACCTCGCTTTCTTTCACTAGTGCCTAATGATTTAAAAATATCATGGATTATTTATGAGAGCAGTTACACAGATAAATGTGTTGCCTGGCACTTCAAAAGAAAAATGAAGAAATGTTAGTAAATATAAAATCAATTCATCAGATATATTCCAAAATCATGACTGTTCAATTCATAATGGGTTGCTCTATTCATATGGGTGAAGAAGAAACACACACACACACACACACACACACACTGCTGGGAAATAACACAAACAGACTTCAATTTCCAGTTTCCTTAGAAAGACCATTGTACCAAGTTACTTCGTTGATAAAACTTATTCTTTCCTGAGCTTGTGATGGGTCTCAGTCAGTAAAGTGTTTGCCTGGTATGCACAAACCCCACGTTTGATCCCTAGCACCATATGGAACCAAGCAATCTGTAATCCCAGCACTTGGAAGGTGGGGGCAGAGGTATCTGATAAAAATTCAAAGCCAGTCTGGGTCATAGAAGACTCCACTTAAAAAAATCTTATAATTCTTTAAGTGTGAGTGGATCATTCCTATATGTTTTTGAGAAAATACTGTCTGTTGGTCATTATTCTAAGAATTTAAAAAGATAATATAATAACATGTAGCTCTTGGAGAACTCATGATTCAGGGAGCCAAAATGATAAGAAATATATGCTGCTTGCATAGCAACATGAGCAAAATGTTGGGAACATAGACCAGGAAGCAGTAAATTTTACTTAAAAGATGAAACCCGAAGTCCCAAAGAGATACTGATCCCCAAAGGATGAATAATGGGTATTCCAGGAGAAAAGAATTGTGAGACCAAAGGCATAGAAGTGAACAACTGAGAAACAGTAATCATACAGCATGAAAGACATTTCACATCAGAAGCAAAAATAGTTAGTCTGTGCATTTATATAGCCCTAGTATGATAAAGCATCCCTATGGTTATGCATGCTTAGTCCTCTCTGTGTTCCACAGGCACTGTGAAGGGCACCACTGTGTTCTTCCTTTACCCCTGATGCACCCTGTCAGTGATGTGGGATTCTCCTCTGTGTGCTGTGAACATCATTGGTGAATAAAGAAACTGCCTTGGCCTGTTGATAGGGCAGAACTTAGGTAGGCAGGGAAAACTAAAATGAAGGCTGGGAGAAAGGGGCACAGTCAGAGAGAAGCCATGTAGCCCGGCCAGAGAAAGACACCAGACAGGTGGTAAGTCACAGCCACATGGCAATATACAGATTACTACAAATGGGTTAAATTAAGGTATAAGAGTTAGCCAGAAATATGCTTAAGCTATTGGCCAAGCAAATAATATGGTTTCTGAGTGATTATTTTAGGGCAGAGCAGCTGGGAACCAACAAGTGGCCTTCCTCCTACATGTTAGGAAAGCCTTTTCCCTCTGCCTCTACACCAACCCCCCAATGTCTGTCCCAGGGGAATCTCTAGCATTGTCTGGGGAACTCCATTTTTGTTTACTTTGTGCTTCTGTAGCAGATTTTACATCTCTTGCTGGAGAATATTGTAATTCTTTGTTTACATACATATCCATCCCCCAAACAAGTCTGTGAAGGTCTTAAAGAAAACAGACTTTTAAATAATGTTATGCCTGAAAAATATGAAGGTATGAACTTTTACATGGCGAGCTGGGCACTGAGGATGACAGACAAAACACATGGTAGAAACTTTCATTAAAAATGAATGGAGACACAGGTAACTCATCAGTGGAAGAAGAAAAATAGAACTGAAGCCCTTAGGGAAACATTTCCATTCCTCTTAAGTCATAACTTTAATCCAAAGATTTCCTCACATAACAGCTTTGACATTGATTTATAACTCTTCCTAGACAGATTCATAAACTCAGGACTTTCTCTTGCTACATGTTTAGAGCCCATAAAGGAGTGCTGCAGGGGTAGATCTTTTGAATATAATTTAGTCATATTAAACAGAAGTTTGAGGGGAAGAAAATTACTGTCTAGTCTTTCTTTCATCACCAAGCTTGTAATCCATTAGAAAGGTGTTAAACTCACCAGTAGGTGTGAAATGAGCGGATATGAATCTACTGACAAAAAAAAAACATGCAATGAGATAGTGAACTAAAATTAATGCTTCACAGGCCCTCAGATTCTCAGTCTTATTGTCTAGATTTGTTATTTTCATGAATGACCAGAAAGTAAAAGGCATAACCACTGCTCCTAAATATAAAGATTTTATTAAGCTTTATTATGCCTGCGAGTGCCTGGAGACATTACCTGTCTTGTGACTTCACAGGCTATTCAGACTGCTCAATCCCAGAGAGAGGGAAACAGCTCATTAATGGTACCTGGTGTCAGGAGATGTGTTATTAAGCTTCCTGTCACTCAAGACTCAACACCAAAGAATACTGAAATCATTCAATGCTTTCTGCCACCTATTTCTCTTTAAAATATAATAGCAGAAACTGTTGTTCTGGGAATTGCTACTAACAATAACCCCCAAACCCCAGCCATTTCTCAGCTGCCTTTTCATTAGCAGGAAAGAAGCTCTCGGCCAGAGGAACCACACACTGAAGATGATTGGTGAGCAGCTGACACACAACACTCGGGTGGTAAAGAAACATGCTTAGGCTGCATCATCAGCTGTTCAACGACTTCTGACAAAGTATCACACAATTGTACAATAGCTTACAAGCAATAGAAACTTATCTCTCACAAGTCTGGAGGCTGAGAAATCCAAGATCAAAGTGCAAGCCAACTGGCTCCCGGTTAGGGTTTGCTTTCAGGCTCAACGTTGATGTTTTGTGGTCATGTCTCTATCACATGGTAAAGGAATGAGGTGCCTCCTGGGCTGGGTTTAGAAAGGCATAGCCCTTGTCTGTGGGCTCTGCTCTCAGACTTAGTCATTTCTCAAACTTCCTAATACCATCTCATTCAAGATTTGCATTTCAAATATGAATCCGTGTGCTACACAATACCGAGACCACAGCAGAGTGACAGAATAAAATAATCTACTTAAGTGACTTGAGCAAAAGAAATGTACTGCCTCACAGATTTAGACCTCACAAATAACATTCCCTTGGAGGTGATGTCTACTGAGGTTGTCCACAGGTTTGAAAATGACTTCTTGCTGAATTCTCAAATGCTTTTTTCTCTGTGTACACACAGGAAAAGATCAACTTCTCTGGTGTCTCTTTTTCCTCTTATGAAGACAAGACCTCTGTTGGATTATAGGCCACTTTTATCATTTCCTATAGTCTCATGTATTTTTCTTACAGAACATATATCCAAATATAATCATATTGAGGATAGGTCTTCAACATATGAATCTAGAAGGGGACATAGTTCAGTATAAGGTAGGGAGGTATATAGATAGATAGATAGATGATTGATAGATAGATAGATAGATAGATAGATAGATA
>LOEQ01003691.1:160274-206185 GCA_001685075.1 Bramus lutescens | reverse complement strand
GCTCCAAAGCTACAGAGAAACCCTGTCTCGAAAACAAACAAACAAACAAACAAAAAGATGGCACTCCCGTGTCAGACTTCACAGGGCTGCTAAGAAAAGTGCCGAGTGTACTGGCACACTCTGGTACAGCTTGTTACCCAGCACATACCGTCGTCTCCAAAGCTGCAATTTTGTTTTCCTTGGTGTATTCATTTCTTTTCTATTGCTGATAAAATACACTGACAACAGCCACTTAAGGGAGAATGGGTAGGGATGCCATCCACCCTGGTGGGGGCAACGTGTCAACTGGCGAAGAAAGCAGGGTAGCATGAGCAGGAAGCTGGCTGATCGCACCACATCTGCACACAGAAAGCAAAGCAAAATCAGCCAGTGGAGCCAGGCTGTAAATCCTTAGAGCCACCCCCAGTGACAGACTTCCTCCGGCAAGGTTCATGACTGGCCCAAACCATGCCATCTGTTGGAGACCAGGTGTTCAAATGCATGAGCCTATGGGGGACATTTTTCATTCAAGCCACATTGCTTTCAGTTATTCATAATCAACCATGCTCTGGGAATGTCTAATGAAAAATTCCCTAAGTTTGCTATTCATAAATTTTCAAGTATACGGTCTTCTGAGCAGGGTGATGAACTCCTGTTCTTCTCCATCCAGGTGAAGGTGTGAGTCTTCCTTTTACCCAGTGTATTCACCTGGATACATTACCCTCTTGTTAGTCACTGGCTTAGGTTATCAAGATAACCATCTCAGTGATTGAATACAGTGTTTGTGTTCAGTGAACTGTTATCAAGCTAATAAAGCATAAACAGAGTGTGGCTGGCGATTCAGATGTACCAAAGAGTAGCTACCAGGTGCTTCCCTTAAGCATCAAGGTGAAAGTTCTTCACCTAAGTCAGAAAAAGGTGAGCTGGAGAGATGGCTCAGCGGTTAAGTGCACTGGCTGCTCTTCCAGAGGTCAAGTTCAATTCCCAGCAACCACATGATGGTTCACAACCATCTTTAGTAAGATCTGGTGCCTTCTTCTGGCCTTCAGGCAGAACCCTGTATGCATAATAAATAAATAAATCTTTAAAAGAAAAAGAACAAAAGGTCTCCCAAGGTTGCTGTGCTCTACAGTAGGATGCCTTTTCCAGCCGGAAAACTGTGGGAAGGGAAAGCTCTTACTGGTTTTGCTGTTGCCCTGTTGTAGAAGTTACAGCCACAGTGCAAGCCAGGTGCTTAGTTCACATGGCAACAACATTTCACGTGAGTGTGAAGACACAGGAAGAGCAGTGTCGCCACAGAACAGGGCTATCTGCAGTTCCCAGCATCCACTGGGGTTCTCGGACCATATTCCCACTGATGGCCTCCCTCCTTCACCCAAACAACTGGAGTCTAGAATTCTTGGATCCTTCTGGCATTTAAAATATCATTGTTCAGAAATTTTATGCCTACAGAATCCAGGGGGAAACTGTGTGTGTGTGTGTGTGTGTGTGTTTGTGTGTGTAGGCATATGTGCTCTCTTCCAAGCCACTTCCTTGATGCCCTTCATCTTCCTTCCTTTACTTTTCATAATGAGGCTTTAAATTACATTTCACATTATGTGTTAGGTTGATTGAGTAAACGTTGCTGTGGATGGCAACTGTGCGGATATAATACATACACAGTATTTTGAATAGCAGACTTTTTGAGCTATAATTCACACATCATAAAACTGACCTTTGTAACGTGTTCTTGTATACTCTTATAAATAGATGTGGGCAGCCTTCTTCATTTCTTTCACCCAAATCTTTGTGCTTAAACTTTGTGACTTGAGTGTAGCTCTTGGGTGACTGATTTCCTGGACCCCCGAAGAAGAAACAAACCATTCATTGAAGCATTAAACTGGAACTTAGGTACTTCAATTTCCAGCCCTTTCTTCCTTTATTCTATTTCAACTAAACTATTTCTTCCCTCATGGGCTAAGTCTGGGAGTGTAGGAGATTTAATAGAGTCTTAATTGCTAATAACTTCTTGTATAAGCAAGAAAAAGCCAGGAATTCAAACTCTTAGCTCATAGTTGCAATCCAACAGAACCTCTACCCACGATACCCCATGTTGTCTCCAGTTATAAATTCCTCTCTCAGGGATATTTGAGGATTACTTCAAAAATCTGGGCAAAGAAAAGCTTCATTCCTGCTGGCACCTTCCTACTGGCAAGCTCAGCCTCAGTCCTCTGTTAATATTGGTTCTTTCTTTGAAAAATAGGAATAATCCTGTTTGCTTGTTGGGAATTTAGTTCGCCCTGGGGAAATGCACTGGGAAGAGAATAGATGGAGATAAAGCTGTTGATTGGCAGCCTCCAGTGGCATTAGCCAGGGATTATCCTTAGCCTCTGGCAATTGCAGTCACCCAGGTTCCGTTGTTGGCACCTGGAAGCAGCATGCTGCCAGTGCCAGGCCCAGTGTGTAAGCAGGTGGGTTTGACTGTCTTTCTCCTATGATCTCAGGAATCTGATGTCAAAACAGCCCAAGAAGATAGACGTGGGGCATCTTTTGAGACCCCTCCTGGAGACAGCTGTGTGGTACTAGTTGTCACAGTGGACTTGAACATGCTTGCTAGTGGTCCTAGGACTCATACCTTCTGGTTAAATGCTTTGCCCAAAGGAGGGCCAAATCCTACAGCTGGCTCTCGGCAGCAGTTCTGCTAAGGTGGATGAGCCCTGGACAGGCCTGCTTCTCTTCCTTGAGTCTTTTTTGTTTCCATGTTTTCCCTTCCCAATCGGAGCATGGCCTTTAGGGAACGTAGAGCGAAAACATCACCAAAGTACAAGAAAAGGGGGATAAATGTGGTCCATGACCTTGGGACAGGTTGTGGAAATCATACCTATTAGAAAGGTGTACCGTTGGGGACCCATGAGAGTTCCTGTCCTACTGCCCTTCCCTGCAAACTCGTTTTCTGTGCTGTGTTCCTACTTCTTGGAGCCATGACTTCTCAGCATACTCCCTGGGCCCTCGGAGGCACTCATAAATATCTTGCCAATAGAAGGAACAACACTACAGAGCAGGTGTGAGCAAAAGCACCTCTTGTCCCCGCTTGGCCCACTGGTGGTGTAACTTTGCAGTGCTGTGACACAGCTTTGAAGAGTCATCATTTATTTGGAGCAAAGTTCAAGTAAATCTCGGAGCTTAGCAAGTGCTTACAGTTTTCTCATCCAATCAAATCAGGAAAGTGTTTGTAATTAGCCCCTTGAGAAGCTGCTCACCTTCTCACCATAGAGAAATGCAAGGCTAACCTCTCAGCGTTTTGACGCTCACAGTCTCAGGCTGTGAGAGAGCAGACTCCCTTTGATACCCACTCTTGCTTCCCAGAGTAGCCTACAAGGACACTTGGAAAGACAAGAAGAGAGCTGAGCATGGTGGGGTGGGGTACAAATGTAATCTCAGCACACAGAAGGCCTGGGGAGGAGCATCCACTGAGACCCCAACTTAAAACAAGATTCAAAGTGACAAGCTCATCAGATTTTCCTTGTCTACTTGGCGGCGTTCCTGTGTGGCAGCCGGTATTCTGGGGCATAGAATTGTGACCGCTCTTCTGCCGATGCAGAAACGAAAGAACAGAGGTGAAGCAGCAGCTCTCCCGAATATTACCTAGGCAGTAGCGAGCAGAGCCAGGATGCACAGTCTGCCTCTCTACATCCCTCCTAGTATCACCAAAGTTACATCATAGGCGGCAAGGTCACAGTACTATATGCTGTTTCACCAGTTCAGAAACAACCTTTGTGCCCTCCCATGGGGGACCATGTAAGTGGATAACATCCGCTGTCTGCAATGCAGCCCCGTAATGACCTCCATGGTGCACAGCTAGCAGAAAAAGCAGGGCACGGGGTAGGAGCGGGGCTATAAGATGCATTAATAAAGGGGCTGAGGCAGTGTATGTGATCATATGTGCATGGGTGAGGATAAAACACTTGGGAGGTACAGAGGCAATGGCTCAGTCAGAAAAGTTCTTGCTGCATAAGTATAAGGTCCTGAGTTTGGATCACTAGCCACCCACCTAAAGATATACCACACCAGGTGCTGCAGGTGTATCTGAAACATAGCTGTGGGGATGGTAACAGTAGGCAGATCCCTGGAACTTGCTAGCTAGTCAGTCTTGCCCAATCAGTGAGCTCCAAGTTCAGTGAGAGACCCTGCCTCAGAAACAGTTGGGGAGGAGGGGGAGCAACTGAGCAAAACACCTAGTGTGGCACTCTGGGCTCCACACTCACACACATACATGCACACACATATGAACATACACAAACACACATACAATCCAACACTTGGGCTAGGACTATAGCTCAGTGGTAGAGGGCTTTCTAGAATGTGCAAAACCCTGGTTGTTTAATTCCCAGGCCTGCAAACAAACAAATGAAAGATTTCTCGAAGAGTTCATGAGCACAGCATGAGGCTCCGTAGTCACCCTCTGGCAGGGAGACTCGGTCTTGCCTTTGTAACTGGGTTTGAAGCATCCATTTATACATCCTATTTGAAACCATAGACCCCCCCTCACACATGTACCTACTACTCTCTGCCGTTTTTTCTTTGACATATATCTGCTTTGTTTGTAGGGGTTTTTTTGAATTATGCTTTTTGGAATTTATATATGTGAACAGGAAATATGGTGGGTGTTTGTATTTTTAAGAAAAATTGATCCAAGGGCCTGTAATAAAAATGAAGCCTCTCTTCCATTCCTGAGTGTTAGCCTTCCTTCTGCCTCCCCCCTCCCTCTCCCCACGCAGGGTGGTTCCTGGAATGACTTTCCTCTGTTTCCTCCTCCACATTGGACACTATTGATCCTGAGGACAGAATAACTCCTTTTGTTTGTCTGATTGAAACTGTCTCCTAAAATAAGACTCTAATTTCAGTGAGTTGGCTTTTTGTGGGTGTTTTTGGAGACATCCTATAGGCCCAAAATAACTCCTGGCTAAATTACAGTTTAGAGAGCCCTTGGCCTCTGTCCTTTGGTCTTCCCAGTCACTCTGTAATCACCATGCATTGCTCGGTAGTTAAAGAGCCCGGGCGCCTTTGAGGTTTGAAATATAGCTTTACTCTGATTCTAAGGAGTTTGGGATGGATAAAGTCATTGCCATGGCTGGGCTTTCTGTGCCTAGAGCTGTGGGAGGCGCTCAATGCCACAGTCAAATGTGCACCTGTGAAACATGTAAAGGGGCTGAGCCACCAAGAGTCTGAAAGAGCTAAACCCTTTGGAAGTTCATGCACTAGGAAAAGGTCTGCTTCTCCAAGTGGAAAGATCACGCCTGTCTACATCCTCTAATGCTGCCCAGGCCAAGCCAGCCTCAGGCAGTGTAGCGTCTGACCTGGGGCAAGGCCTAATTCTGTCTTGTGTGGCTATAACAAAATACCTGAGGCTGAGTCATTTACAATGATTAGAGGTTTGGTTGGTTTGTGGTTCTAGAAGCTTGAAAGTCCAAGAGTATGTTGCCAGCATCTGGTGAAGCCATTTTGCTGCATCATGATGTAGAGGAGGGTATCCAGCGGTGAGTCAGAGCTAGTGTGCTGGCTCCATTCTCTCGCTTCTTCTCCTTACACATCTCCTCATGCTGTTACAGGGCCTGGCCATCATTGCATAATCTGTTCCTAGTTATCTTCCCAAACGCATCTCCAGATGTTATTATTATGAATTTGGGCATTGTGTTTGCAACACCTGAACAGAAAGTAGGCCACTTAGTTGTTGTAAACTTAGGACTGGCCCAAATAAAAACACTTTTACAAATGAGCCAAACTTGTAGCTGAGCGCCACACTGTGGCATGTGCTATCACTTACCCAGACCTACTCCTCTTCTAGAACCCAGGGGGGGTCACAGGGGTGTGTGGTACTCTGATGAGCAATCCTCTGTGGTGGATTTAATGAGCCTGAGAGATGTCCATTGGAGCAAAAGATCAAGTTGCCCTGGCTGAGCTGCCCACATTGCAACCCACCTCTGCGCATATCTCTAGGGGAACGGAAGTGACAGCCAAACTGCATACACCCCCAAGGATGAGCACAGTGCTACCCCTCACCTCTGCTCCTCTGAAACACAGTTGCTAGGGATGCTGTTGTCAGGAAAGAAACCCTAAGATTGACCTAGTCCACAGAAGTCTGTTACTTTTGTGTTTCCATGACATTAGGAGTTCACCTGATGGTGTGTTGGTGACTCAATGCTAGAGCACTTGCTTCATGTGTGCAAGGCCCTGGGTTCCACGTGCAGCATCACACATGGATATGCATACCCACAGAATGTACCTGGGAATCTCAGGTTAGGCATCCTATTCTCTTCACACTTCAGCATGCCTAGCTATGTGGCTGTTGTGTCCACCTGAAGGAGGAAGGTGGAGCACAGGCCCCACTATCCCCATCATAGGCTGGGGGCCCTGCTATCCTACTCTGGCCTCCCCACACCTGGTACATGCCCATCTTGCCACTCATCTTCCTGTTTACATAGCTTTCTATGCATACCAGCTTCAGTATGCATTTGAGCTTGTCCCCAGGACTTCTCTCACCTCCCACCCTCAAACCCTTACCTGGGCTGGTTAGGGAGTAACAAGCCTGACACCAGATTCCTTTATGCTTTGGAGTGGAGGACCCAAATAGAAGGTTCCTTGAGTGCAAGCTAGTGTCCCATAGGAGGCCAACTGGCAAGGCTTCTTGCCAAGTCTGATATCCGGAGGGACCGATAGCTAGCTATTGCCAGTTTGGGGCCAGAGCATCTTCAAAGGCAGCTGCAGTGAAAAGAGTCAAGGAACCAAAAGCATCTCTAGGATGGCAGAGTCCAAAACAGCCAAGCCAAGCTCCCTCCATCAGGTTCAGGAAATGCAGGGCAGCTAGGGAGAGAGGAACCCTGGCTTTTAGGAAGGAGGTGACTAGGGAAAACAGTTTGTGGGCCAGGCAGTAGGCTTACCTAGTATATTAGTCAGGGATCTCTAGAGGAACAGAACTGATGGGATGAATATACATATACATATGTGTACATGTGTGTGTGTGTGTATTATGTATGAGATTTATTAGAATGACTTACAGGCTGCTAGTCCAACAATGACTGTCTACCAACAGAAGGTCCAAGAATCCAATAGTTGCTCAGTCCATGAGACTAAGTGTTTCAGCTGGTCTTCTCTATAAGATTGAATCCCAAAGAAGTAGACTCACCAACTGTGAGAGTCCACAGATTTGGTGACTATATATAAAACTTTTGACAATGTGGAAAGCTAAGGAAAATGATGGTGGTGATTGGTTGCTCCTAGCATCTCTGAATAAACTGGAGAGGGAAAAGAAGGAGCCCCTGATTAAAGTCCCTACTAGCATCTCAGAATACGGTAAAGGACAACAAAGAACTAAGTGGTAAGACTGACCAGATCCAGATGCCACTAACATTCTAGAGATTTCTAAGTGTGCTCTGGAAGAGAATATTCTCTCCACAGAGCTCAGGTTGCAGAAAATCAAACCAAAGCCCTCAAAGTTTGGCTGAGTTACTGTGAAATTTCAAGTCCCAGCCTCAGAGGGCGTCAGCAGTTAAAGAAAGGGCGTTAACTGGTAAAGAGTGGGATCCTGTGACTTGGGATGAGGATGTGTGGGAGGACCCTATTAAAGCTGAGAACTTTCAATCCTGAGATTCTCAAGGGTTTATCTGACCCGAGGAAGTAGTCTCTGCACCCTCAACAGAAGATGCACTCACACCCCCAGTCCCTGAAATATTGCCTTTTCTGCCTTTGACTGAGGAAATCAATCCTTCATTGTCTGCTAAACCAACAGTGACCTTCCCTGAAGGGGATGCCAGGCAAGACAATCCTGATGTCCCTCAGGCACCAATAGTTGCCCCTAGACCTACAACCAGACTTGAAGCTAATGAGACTTCTAAAGGGGAAGTAGAAAGTGTAGTTCATGAGGAGGTGCACTACACTACAAAAGATCTTAATGGGTTTGCTAATTCATTCAAGCAGAAGTCCAGGGAATATGTGTGGGAATGGGTTTTAAGGGTGTGGGATAAATAGTTGAAGGAACATAAAACTGGATCAGGCCAGGTTTATTGAAATGGGCCATCTGAGTGGAGATTCTTGATTTAATATGGAAGCTCACACAGTTAGAGAAAAAGTTGTCAAAAACTTGTTTGAATGACTGAAGCATTTATCAAAAGCTAGCTTACTGAAAAGGAACTAGAAATGCCTAATATCCCTTGTCTTGGTATTGATGAAGGGATCTTAAGGCCAAGGGCAATTGCAATGCTAGAGTGGATACACTGTAAATCCTAATCCCCCACAATGGGAAGACCCAGAAGACGTGCCCTTCATGATTCCTATAGACACAAAAATGGCAAGAGGGGCATCCACACCTTTGAAGAGCTTCGCTGTCACCCTTTCCTTGTGCCAGACCTTAGGATCTGAGATGCCGCTGCTCAACTGGACAAATTAAATGCAATGGGTTTAATTGGGCCCTGAGGTAGTAGGGGCCAAGTGCCAGCACTGAATTGCCAAAGTCAAGGTGATCATTGCTATTATAATGTGCAGCATAGACAGAGCAATGTTCATAATGGCCTGACCCATAACGGGAAGCTTTTTATCATGGCATAACTCATATGAACCTTTGATACTGGTTAATCAACTGTGGTGTTTCCAGGCATGAAATAGATAAGACACCTACAGAGTTTTTGTTTGATCTGTATAAGCAGAAAAATTCTCAAACAGATAAAAGAAACTCTGCACTGGATCGTGGCAAAAGTAAACCTCAATCTAGGAAACAATTTCTAGATTGGAGCTAGTTTGCAGACCTAGAACACCTTGAATGAAGGGACAGCCAGTTTCCTGTAAAGAATGAAATAAATGAAATATGTGCCCTGGCAATGCTGAAACATGCATGAGCATCCCAGATATGGTGGTTCTGTTGAACTTGTCCATATTGGGTTTCATGATCTAAGTTGATGAGGACAACTGACCAGGTCTCGTCTTCAAGAGGGTATCAGATCTCATTAGGGATGGTTATGAGCCACCATGTTGTTGCCAGGAATTGAACTCAAGACCTTTGAAAGAGCAAGCAATGCTTTTAACCACTGAACCATCTCTCCAGCCCAGTTTTCTGTGAGGACCATGATAAAATTCCCAAGAGTTTTTCTGTTAACCTTTCCCAAATCCTTCCCCAAAGGGACCTATAGCCTTTCACAAGGGTAACTGTACACTGGGGGAAAGGAAACAATCAGACTTTTCAGGATCTGTTAGATACTGGTTCTGAATTAATGGTAATTCTGGAAAATTCCAAGAAACAGTGTGGCCCTCCAGTTAAAGTAGGGACTTATGGAGATCAGGTGATTCATGTAATTTTGGCTGAAGTCTGACACACATAGATCTAGTGAGTCCCTGTGGTTATATCCCCAGTCCAAGATGTATAATTGGGATAGATATAATTAGAAGTTGGCAGAATTGTCGCCATGAGTTCTCTGACCAGTGGGTGGAAAGGCTAAATGAAAACCCTTAGAGTTGCCTCTGCCAGGGAAAGTAGCGGATCAAAAACAGTATCGCACCCCTGGAAGAACTGCAGAAATTAGTGCCACCATCAAGGGCTTGAAAGATGCAGGGGTCATGGTACCCACCATATCTCCCTTTAACTGTCCTATCTGGCCAGTACAAATGACAGATGGATCATGGAGAATGGCAGTTGACTATCGAAAACTCAACCAAGTAGTGACTCCAGCTGCAGCTGCTATACCAGATGTGGCGTCCTTACTTGAGTAGATTAACACATCTCCTGGTACACTGTATGCAGCTATTGATCTAGCAAATGCCTTTTTCTTGGTACTATAAGGACCACCAGAAGCAATTTGCTTTCAGTTGACAAGGCCAACAGTATACCTTTACTGTTTTGCCTCAGGGATATATTCACTCTCCAGTCCTGTGTCATGGCTTAGTTCAAAGGGATCTTGATTGTCTCTTCCATAAAATATCAACATTGGTTCACTATATTGATGCCATTATGTTGATTGGACCAAGTGAGCAGGAGGTGGCCACAACTTTGGGCTCCTTGACAACACGTATGCACATTAGAAGATGGGAAATAAATCCAACCAAAATTCAAGGAGAAATGTAATTGCTTCTACACAGTGGAAGTAAGGAAGAATATGTCTGGAGTGCAGGAGATCCTTTGCAGTGGTTCTCAGCCCATGGGTCATGACCCCTTTGGGAGTCATAATCAGACATTATGATTCATAACAGTAGCAAAATTAGTTATAAAATAGCAATGTAATAATATTATGATTGGGGTCACCACAACATGAAAAACTGTACTAAATAAAAGTCGCAGCATTAGGAAGGTTGAGAACCATTGCTTTAGGGCATCTCTTGGTGCTACCATATTCTGTGGTTAAAGTCAATGGGAAACCACAACATCCCAATCAAGGCAGGATAACAAAGGGCACAGACCCATCAGGAATGAAGGTATGGATCACTCCTCCAGGAAAAAAGCCAAGGCCTGCTAGGGTGCTTTTTGAGGCTGTAGGAAATACAGAATGGGTAGTAGAGGAAGGTAGTCATAAATCATCTAAGGCCACGTGACCTGCTACAGTGTCTGTGCTATTGGGGTTATATTTAGGAAGTGATCTCCTGTGCCAATATGTTCAAGTGTACTTCCCACTTTCTCTTCTGTGAGGTTCAGTGTGGTTGGTTTTATGTTGATTGAGGTCTTTGATCCATTTAGACTTGAGTTTTGTGCATGGCAGTAGATATGGATATATTTTTATTCTTCTACATGTTGATATTCACTTATGCCAGCACCATTTGTTGAATATACTTTCTTTTTTTCATTTTATATTTTTAGCTTCTTTGTCAAAAATCAGGTGTTCATAGGTGTGTGGATTGATATCCAGGTCTTGGATTCCATTCCATTGGTCCTGCTGTGAGAATGTATCCATACAGCTACTTGTATTTTCTTACTCCAATTCCTTTATCATGTAATATAACATCTAAGAGAATATCAGTGACTATCATATTTAAGTTTGAGATACTATAAGACTGTCCCTCCAGGGACTTTGCCACCTAAATTCTTAAATTCCTAATGCATTTGTGGTTGTTGGAGAGATAGTTATATCATATTGTGTAATTATGACCTGGTTATTGTTTTAATTTAGAAATTAAGCATGATATAAGGAAATATGATCGTGTGTCAAGTTGATTAGGCATGCACTTATGATGGCTATTCTTGGTTGTCAACTTGACTACATCTGGAATTAACTAAAATCTATGTTGCTAAGTACAATTATTAGAGTTTTTTTAACTAAATCATTTAAAGTGGGAAGACCCATGTTAGCCTAGATCTTTCTGGTGCAACCAGTAAAAGCATTGCCTCCTTAAGTTTGTAGAGTTGTTCACACCATGGACACTCAGTACTCTCTGAGCTTCCAGGAGAGGCTTCAGTAGCTGTAGGTGTTGGCAAATTGGAAAGCCTATTCTAGATACTATTTTAAAGTTCATCCTTAAACTTCTGTTGCTCTAGAACCACTTCTGGTACCAAAATCTGTATTAATCAGGGTTCTCTTAGAGGAACAGAACTTAAAGAATGAATGGATATATATAGAAAGGAGATTTATTAAAATGGCTTACAACAGTGGTTCTCAATCTAATTAGGTTCTCAACCTAATGCTATGACCCTTTAAGACAGTTCCTCATGCTGTGGTGACCCCCAACCATAAAATTATTTTCATTGTTACTTCATAATTATAGTTTTGCTACTGTTTTGAATCATAATGTAAATGTTTTGGGAAGCAGAGGTTTGCCAAAAGGGTCACCCCCTACAGGTTGAGAATCACTGGCTTCCAGCTAGTCTAACAATGGCTGTCTACCAACAGAAATTCCAAGAATCCAGTAGTTGTTCAGTCCACGAGACTGGATGTCTCAGCTAGTAGACACTGGAACCCCCAAAATGTAAGCTCCAATGCTATTGAAGGAATGGACTTGTCTGTGAGTGAGAGCAAGCTGGCAAGAGAGTGAGCTTCCTTCTTCTGTGTCCTTTATATAGGCTGCCAGCAGGAGGTGTCACCCAGATTAAAGGTGGATCTTCCCGCCTCAAAAGACCTGGATTAAAGGTGTGTTTTACCACCTCAAAAGATCCAGTTTAAAAAATGAGTCAGAAGTGGGAACATAAAAGTGGGGACATTTTAAATGATTTAATTAAGAAAAGACCCAGCTGCATGGAGTTTAGATGATTCCAGGTGTAGTCAGATTATCAACATCTCGAACAGCCATCACACGTGACCAATAAGCAGTGGGCAGTGAAGTGCCAACCAAGAGCCTACTGTGGGAGTAGAAGCCAGGCCACATCTGGTGCTCTCGTGAGGGATGAGTGGAGGAGGCTGCTACACAGGCTAAGCAGCCTGTAGGCACATCCAGAGTTTTGGGGGATAACTGTGGTGTTGGTGCCTTCCAGGAAAGCTGAAAGAATGGAGCCTCATTTTATATGGCACAGTGGAGCACCCGTACCGCACGTTCAGTTCCCATCAGTCTCGCTCACGGATGCTGGAGCTCTCCGTTCCAGAACTGGAGCCTCCCAAAGCTGCTGGACCACCTCCCCAGGCAGAGGCTCCTGAGGACGAGGAAGAGTACACAGGTAATGGAACTGAGTGAGAGGAGATGGTTGGCCTCCCAACTTTGTTTTCCACTATAGTTCTTGAAGATGGGGACCCTTTGAGGCAAAAGGTGGGGTTTTGGTTGTAAGGCTTGTCTTGCCTGGAAATAATGATGGTAATTTGCATTCACACAGCTCCTTCCACCCAAGGCTCTCCTAATACTTTACAGACCAGTAAGTGTGCTCCAGACCAGTAAGTACTCTCTGACCTTCCAGGCTGGGGCACTGAGTTCCTATATGCCCAACCAGAAATGTATAAATTAGCTGGCTCCAGGGTTTTCCCCTTTCTTCGAGGGCCCTCATCCCAGGACTCAGCAGACTCTCTCGAGTCCATCCACTTTGAGCAACCAGAAATGAGAAGAAAACTTGGGTTCCACAAGTTTGGTTCCAAGGAGCTGGTGGCTGAGAAGTGAGCACTCTCCAAGGGCTGGTACTCGGTACAGTGTCAAGAGATGAACCAATACAGACTGATGCTATGCATAAATATTTTCAAAAGCTCACATGTAAAGACCCCCTTGGTACAGATGCTTCTATAGCTATCCCAGTGCACATGGCGGCTTCAGTCTCTAGACTGCTGGCTCATTTGCAAAATAGCTGGGAGGGAGCCACAGTAACCCAAAGATGAGGCTCCAGCCTCTGAGCAAAGTGAAGATGTCATTAGAGCCTAAAGTTGTTCATTTTCCTCTAAGCCATCCCACAGCAATTTTATGACTCTGGGTGTTTCTGGTTGGGCATATTTTCTTAGCTAAGTGTCCAAGCTACCTGACAAATGATGGGTGATCTCTCAGAATATGGATAAACTAAGTGGAAAATTCCACCAATACAAATCAAGCATAAACACTGGTCGATTTCATTTTAAATTTCTTCTGCCTTTCCTTTAAAACAGAACATTGAATTATGTATGGGCTAATATGCTATTTTCCCCTGTGATTTATAAACCATGGCTAGATTCAGTAATTATTAATAAAGAACTGATTTCTTTTTTGTCCTCAAAATCTGCCACTGACTCCAGCCATGCACACTGGCATCTCACCCATATGCTATTCTACTCTGAGTCACTTGGTCTCTACACAGCATGGCCTGGATGGAGTACGTGGTTTCCATGGGTTGTAAGGCTCTTTGGAAAGCTCTCTGAAGTCTAGGGGGTAACTGGAAGGGTGACCCAGTCTCAGAGGCAAGCCAGAGTGACAGGGGGTGCCATGGTATGAGTGGCCAAGCAGGAGGAGCAAGGAATGGCCACTTTAGAGTCCGAAGAAAGGGCACGGGAGTCACAGGATGTTGCTCTTAGAACATTTGAAAGCTGGATATTGACAAGCAGTACATTTGTGGTGATGTCCAGACTGGCATTGCCTCTACCTTGGCCTTGTGGATTAGCAACTAGTTGCCATATCAAGAAAGACAGAGTCCAATGGAGCAGTGGTCCCAGGGACCAGCATCAGGGATGAGAGGCAGACAGGAGAGATGAGAGGTGGAGGGCCAGCTCTCCCTGGAACAAGAAATAGGAAGTGAAAGAGGGAAGATCGAGGAATGTTTATAAATAGCAAGGACCCCAAACAGCAGCTGGCAGGATTGCCCACCACTGGAAAACAGGGCTTCTGCAGAGAGTGTCCAGCATTACAGTGGTCTATTTTCCCCCAAAGCTGGGTGCTTATAAAGAAAAAAAAAGAAGATTTATTTGACTCACACTTTAGGGACTAGAAATGCAGCCTACCTGTCCATCTCTGAGGAAGATCCCCTGGCCTGCATCATGGGAGAGTGGAGAAGCAGAGAAAAAACATGGGATGGCATATAAGGGCCAATGGGGTGGCAAGTCCTTCCTTTATAACAACCTTCCCTTGCTGGAACTAACTTAGTGCCACAAGTTAGAAATAATGCCTTCTGAGGGCAACACCCAAAGAGTTCTAACTACCTTGCACTATGTGCTCGAAGGGTTTTTATCACTGGGACAGAAACCTAAGAGAAAGAGTTAAAAGGAGGAACAATTGATTTGGTTCATGGATTCAGGGGCTTCGGTTGCTTAGCCCCATTGCTCTGAGTAATAGGGTAGAGCATCATGATGGAGAAGATGGGTGGGGCAGAGATGCTCACTGAATGATAAAGACGAAAGAAAAATCAGACAGGAAGAAGCCAGTACCCCAGTGATTGGAGAGTGAGGCCCAACCTTCGATGGTTTTACCACTTCCTCGAATCTGTCAACATTGTGAATCTATGAGTGGTTGAAACTGGTGACTGGGTCAGAGGCATAATAGATCCAGTTCTCTGGAAATATCTATACAGATACACTTGGAGGTGTGCTGTAGTTATCTCTTAGGCGTCCCTCGGGCCAGTCACTTGACAATCAGAGCTAGTCGTCACACTAGGCGGTTCCACCACCTCAGCACCGAGGACCAGAGGCGGCAGCAGTAGTCTCCACGTGAGATGAGTGGAGTATGAGCGATGACATTAGCGAGTGGAGCGGTGGACTAGAAAGCAAGAGAACCAGGGACTAGACGGCCTGCTGGAAGCAAGGGTAGCAGCCTCCGTAGGTAAGAGGAAGCATGGGGAAGTCAGCGTGTAGGGTGCTAAGAGTGAACAGCTTGGAGTGAGGCCAGCCTACAGTGACAGCCATCTGGTAGTAGCAGTACAGGGAGGACCCCACCATCACCACCAGGACTCATCAGGATTCTTGACTAGCATGCAGACCCTAGGCGGGCCCCACCTAAGAGACCAGGGGTGCTCTGAAGTCTATACCCATAGCAGGTAAATAAGTCACTCCAGATCAGTTGTACCTAAGCAGCTGGTAGACTTGAACCCAGAAAGGATGGAGGCAGGACATGGGGGGCGGGGGNGGGGTCTTACAAGCATGTGACCCAGCTATTCTTGGAATGAAGTGGGGCCTAGCTTGGGGAAAGAAGCAGCCAAGGAAAATGAATAGGCCTCATGGTGCAGGTCTGTAATCCCAGGCACTTGGGTAGTAGGATTGTCTGAGGTAGGGTGATCGTAAATTCAAGGCTTACTGGGGCTGCAGAGTGAGTTCAAAGCCAGTCTGATCCAACTTGCAGTTTCTGTCTCAAAAGCATACGTACAGGTGACATAGCTCAGTAATAGAACAGTTTCCTGGTTTATGTGCAGCCCCAGATCCAATCCCTAATCTTGGAAAGAAAGGAGAGAGAGAGGAGGGGGGATGAAGGGAAGAGGGAGAGAGCAGGACCCCAAATTGTTTTCCTGATTCATTGATTTGTTTTTGTTTTTGTTTTCCAACCCCAGATTTGCACCACAAAGGACTGAAAATTGGCATTTCAAATTAGCCTGTGTTAGTTAGCCCAGTGGGGTTGTGATCTATGTTAGCCAAGCTGTTCAGAACATTCAAACACTCCTTCTGCTGGGAGCCTCTGCTTGGAGTGATGCACAATCACTCAGAATCAGTTTCGGCTAACTGAGGAGAAATACAAAGCAGGCAGAATTACAGATTGCGACAACAAAAACAGATGCTCGCGGAGAGAATGAGTTATAGCCGGACCCCAGCGTTCCTGGGAGGGCAGCAGTGGTTGGGGGGAGATGGCTAGCCAGGTGGATCTGATTCAGCGTGTTTTGTGGGTGATTTGAAGCTTGATATTTGGCTTTTAAAACCATCCAGAAAGCCACATGCTGGTTGATTGGTTGGTTTATGAATTTGATAGCTGCTCTTGGATGGACACTGTCATATCCCAGCCTCTCCAGCTGAGGGCTGGCTGCTGCCCATGGCCTTGATGCTATTCCAGAAGTCTGCAGCCCTGGCTGTCATGTGAACCCAAGCTTGCAAAGGGCTCCTCTGTAGAGATGGCTAATAAAACTTTCCACTCTGAGAAGGCCTGAGAGGGAGGTGGCAGGTGACATCAGCATCCTATAGACCAATGCTGGGGATGGCCCAGTCCAGGCCCCGCCCAAGGCCATTTAAGTTTAGGGACTTGCTAGAACATTCTGCCTACAGATGGTGAGGACGTCTGCCCTTGCTCCCCTCTCCCTTTCCGGATATTGTCACAGTTCAGCCACCAGCAAGTATTTACCTAGTGCCTGTTCCACACAGATACAGCCTAGGGACTTGCAGTGAACTAGCTAGACCCCATCCTGTCAGACCCATTCTATCTGTGAGGAAATGGGACTCATGTCCCTGTTCCCCCAACACCCTTAATCTTCCTAAAATGGAAGACTGTTATTGAGCTTGGGGACATAGTTTGTACTCTAAGAAGCCAAGTTTGGATACCCATCCTTAAGAAGCCAATTAAAATAACCAAATAAAAGGTAAAAGGGCAGAAAACGGAGATTTATTCAATGTAGCCACATTAGGAGAAGGGACAAGGAAATCCTCTGACCCCCACCCCCACAAGTCCATGTTCACAGTCCTGAAGTGAGATTAAAGTTTAGATGGATGTCTAGGGATGTGCACATCTAAGCAGTCCTGATCAGGTTGTGGTTCTGCACACCACCAACCCATCCTTGTCTGGGCTTCCGTCTCATCCTGTAAGGTGGTCTGACAAGCTGTCCATCTCTTTGCAGTCGACAAGATCCCCCTCTGGCTAATGCTTTTTCCTTCTCCCAGCATACGATTCCAAGGGATGTGTCATTTCAATGGTCTCATGGCCAGACTGAGAGACACAGTGTCTCTTTGGAGTGTATTCCTTTCTACCTGGCTGGTTGTGTTGTTACCTACTGCCTTCTGTGTCTTATAGAGAAAGCAAAAGGCAAGCCCTTTAAGGGCCTGGTCAGCAAGGCCACAGCAGAATGTCACCCTGCCTGCTGGGTGGGAAGGTAGCCAAACAATATTGTGATGGAGTGGGGAGAAGAGGTGTCCCAGCAACTGACTTGGGATGAGGCCAACAACACCACCAACAATAATAATAATAATAATAATAATAATAATAATAATAATAAACAGTCTTGGGAGGCAGGGTGAGGATGTGGCTCAGGCGCTGGATTTTGGAAGTGACAGGCATGTCTCTCTAGGATACAAAATAGGCCAGCCACCACTTGGAAAGGCCTTCTAGAACATCCAGGAGAAGACCTCAGCTCTGCAGGGGTTCCGGTGGAAAGAGAGTCAGGTGGAGACCCACAGTGAAAACTGGGAGGGATCAACAAAGGTGAACCTTAGGAAAGGAAGCCAACTCTAAGGCAGGGAGGGCAAAGGAAGAAGCCTTTGTGCTCCTCAGCAAAGCCCACTGTGGGCTTCCCAGACAAACATGAGGGCATCTGTCTTCATGTTCCCCATGAGATGAGGGACCCAGCATGTCAATTCTTCCTTGCTTCTGAATTCACTCCCCATCCTCTACCAACACAAGCTTAGTCTTGTTCCTTCTGAAGTCTCAGAAGCCCCCACCCCATGCCATGCCTCCTCCAGCCCTTCCCTGCATCTCCTCCAGGGATGCTCCTCTGTATGCAGAGCGGAAGCAGACCCACGGGAAAGGCAGGAGTCACCTCAGGCTGGCTTCAGCAGCTGAGAATCTGCAGTCATGCCCACTGCAGCTGAGGAGGCAGATATTTAAACCTGTCTTGAGCCTTGGGGAGAACATAGAAGGTGACAGTTTTCTGGAATTCATAGAGCTCCTTGCACTTTTGGATGACTTTCCAACAACGTGGAGCCCACAGTTAGAATTCAAGTCACCTGAGGAGACTTGAGGGAAGACATTGGTGGCTTACTGCTGACAGCTTGCATGAGGAAAAGCAGAGGGGGGAAAATACGGCAGGAAGAAACTCAGTCCACAGTCACCATAAGCTTCATCCAGGGCCAGGTTCCCACTCTCCCTGTCCCCTTCCATCCTGTGTAAGAGCAGGCTCAGCAGGAGTGGGAATGGAGAGACGCCTTGGCCGTTCTCAGGCATGTCAACACTGCAATATCACAGCTCACACCCAATGGTATTGCCTTGTTTTCCACAGTGCCCATAATAAGGTGACTGGTCCCATCTTGATAGCTCTAATGTTTCATCTCTAGGATCTCAGTTCTCATCTCTTCACTGGCCTTGGTCCCTCACCACCCCCCATGGCTGTATCACTTGCTCTCATATACCTTTCCTCCATAGAGGGTCAGGACGGCTAGACTCAGTCCTCAGCTGTGACCGCATCCCACACGAGTAGGTCTCTGGTGTAGCCCCTGTAAGACATCACTCTTGAAGGAAGTTCTCTGGACCTGGGGGCTGTGGTAACCTGACAAAGGGTAACCTGACATGGGCTGGACTGGATGGAGAAAGCATCTCTCTGGGTGAAAAGAAGTGCTTGTGTCTTTAAGGTGTGTGCCATCCTGAGTGCGGTGACAAAGGCTGTGATGGCCCCAATGCAGACCAGTGCTTGAACTGTGTCCACTTCAGCCTGGGGAATGCCAAGACAAGCAGGTAACAGGTGGCTGCAGCTGCTGTCTGCATGCCCTAGGGCCCTGTACTGTAGCACTAAGGAGGCCATATTGAGCTGTATAATCCTCCACAAAGAAATTGCATCAAAGGGTTATGGCTTTGCATTTTTTTGAAAAGTTTAGTATCTTGGTTCTGATCACACAGGTGATACAAGTCCCTTATGGAAAGGTGAGAAGTTGAACAGTTTGCTGGCAGTGCTCAGGTATCATTCTGCATCCATTCTGGATCATACTGAGTGCACATGCCTGCTCAAAGAGGATTGTGGACAAGACCCTGTACTGTAGGCCTCGGAGGACCAGCAGAGTGACATGGCTCTTGAACAGGCTGTAGCTGGGACTATGGGGTTCCCTGGTGGCTTCCTAGAAAGTCTGTATAACTTCCTATTCCTTTAAGGATGACCTGGGATGATCAGCCTATAGCCAATTGTCCCAGCTTAAACTGTCCCTTCTATGGGGAGTGTGCAAGCCTCAGACCCTTGTACCATGCCCTAACAGACTTGAAGCTGCTCTTTGTTTTTATCCAGTGCACAGACCTTCCTGAGCATCCACCATGGGCTACATAGGTCTCACATAAATGGCCAAGGTGACAGCAAGATAGTGCTGGACACTCTAAAGGTCTGGATGACAGACGGACCTCAACACTGCTGATGCATGTTCATGAGGCCAGTCGGGGGTGTGCTGCACACAGTGGTGGTGAGATGCAATTTTGCTGTATCTGGCGTCCCCACCCAAGACCCAGGAAACACCTGGCTCAGTACAAGGACAGTCATCTGCAGCTTCATTCACTGATCATCAGACTTGGCCTCTGCGGGCGTCCATGTAGGATTTGACCCAGTCAGAAATTCCAAGTAAAGCTGGGCAGTGGTGGTGCCTGACTTTAATCCTAGCTCTGGGAGGCAGAGGCAGGCAGATCTCTGTGTTCAAGGCCAGCTTGGTCTACAGAACAAGTTTCATGATGTTCAGGACTACAAAGAGAAACCCTGTGCCTCCAAAAGAAAACAACCCCCCAAAACAAACAAACAAAAGTTCCTAGTCGACACCAAAGTCTTAGTGCCTACAGAAAACCAAGCGGTTTTCAGAATGGGAAAGGATTCCTGCTTTGTTTTGTCTTGTTTAGACAAGGTCTCCAAATGCAGGCCAAACTGACTTTAAACTCAGAATCCTACACCTCAGCCAAGTGTTGGGATTATACTTGTGAGCCACTAGACCCAGCTTGTGGAATCAAATTCCTGTTCTTCAGACCCGCCTGTTTGTACGCAGGACACCTTCCCACACCCCACCCAGTGAGCAAACATAGGGGAACTTACTTTTGACTTAACCTTACCCCAGGATCCTGTGTCCTCGGCACTTTACCCTCCCACCTATGCAGCCTCAGCCCACGTAAGAGCCACACAGGGTGGGCACGGGATGGTACTAAAACAGAGAGACCCTCACCTGCTCTTGGTCCCACAGGAAGTGTGTGAGTGAGTGCCCCTTGGGCTACTTTGGGGACACAGCAGCAAGACGCTGCCGTCGATGCCATAAAGGATGTGAGACCTGCCTGGGCAGGAGCCCAACACAGTGCCTGTCTTGTCGCCGTGGGTTCTATCACTACCAGGAGACAAACACCTGTGTGACCCTCTGCCCTGCTGGTCTTTATGCTGATGAAAGTAAGTGGACTGTCCACAGACACAGAATGAGTGAATTGTCCACCTCCCTACCCTCCCTGTGCCCCTGGGGTGTGCTCCCCTATTCTGGGAGGATTTGCTGGGCCCTTGGCTTCCTGAACACTCTTGGTCTTGTCTGGGGCTTTTCACCAGGCCAGGGGCTGGGAGTGGGCAACCATAGCATTAGGCGGCTGCAGCATGCTGCACACTCGGCCAAAGCACTGTTGAAGTAAGACCTGCATACTGGAATTTACTCTATTAAGGACAGGATGCAGAAAAGATAGCTGGACCACGGGTCCACAGCTCAGCCTCCCTGAGACACCAGAAGAGGATGCCCTGCCGTATGTCTTGCCACTTCTCATCCAGGAAAGAATGCTATGGATGTCAGCACAATTTTACATAATTGGGAGGTAGAAGCCCCTAGGAAGTGCCATGAGTTCAACCTGAGATTCAGAGGCAGTCCTCTGAATGCAGAGGCCCCTGCATTCAGAGGGAGTCGGGTCCCAGGAAGTCTGGGGAGTGTCTGTGTGACTCTACAGTAGTGACCATGCCCCTAAGAGGAGACACTGTTTTCCTTATCTTGAGTTGAAAGGGAGTAAGAAGTCCCTAACTAGTAATGATACACTCAGACTTAGAGCAGGAAGCCAGATATCCGCTGGTCCACCCTGCCCGGGCAGATGTGAGGGATGGATGGGCAGGAACTCCAGCGAATGTTTTAGCAACCGGCCTCACACAATGAAGAGGTGGAAGAGAAGGTTTGTGTTAAATGGACAGGTGATGGCTCTCAACTATGCTGAAGACTCTGAGGTTTTGCAGGCAGCTCCCTCGACCCTAGTTCTTCTGTTTGTCCCCCTGCACTGATCTAGCCTGTCACTTGTCGCCATGCCTGTTAACCCTGGGGAGAAGCAGCCAGGAAGTCGACTCCCTTTAGAGGGGAAATGGCATATTACCTCTCTACAGTTCCCAGCTTTGCAGACTCTTGCCTGGGCTGCCAGCCAGGCTCACTTTCAGCCACACACGCAGCTTCCTCACTTTCCAGGGCAGGTCAGCCATCCTTCACCACTGTCCTTGCTGAGCACCAGCTGGGTGCTTGTGACGCCACCCCAGGACCCCAAGGAGGCTGCACAGAGGAACCAGCAAGGACCCTCAGCTCACAGGCCTGACATGTAGCAGTAGCACCAGCTGGGGATTGGTGTGGCCACAACAAAACTGAGCTAGGAAATAAAGCCGGGAAGTGCAAACGGGAGTTGGCATGACCCAGAGGCTCCTTCCTGAGAGGAAGAATAGAGTACTGCCTCACTATAGAGGTACCAAGCTCTCAGTGAAGACTCCCATGAAGGACTCACTGGGAGAGGGGCTGGTGGCCTCCAGCGTGCCCCGAGGTCTATAAAGACCTGCACCTGATTCAAATGTACTCAGCCAGCCAGGAACTGGCTCTGGTCCATTAGCAGAATGAGAATGTCTCCTCTAGGAAGGGACCATCTCTGAAGCCTGCTGGTCCTTTGAGGATTTGATTGACATATTCCAGATAAGGAATGTGGAATTAGCCACCCAAATCTGCTGGTCCTTTGAGAATTTGATTGGCTCACTCCAGACAAGGGGTGTGGAAGAGCTGGGTCCATGGTTAATTTCCTGACTTGCTCTGGAGAGGGCCCTGGGGAGAACTGTCTTGCCAAGGCTACCTAGCATGCTGGAGCTCAGGCTGTACTCTGAGCCCCTCCCCCATGCCGTCCTCTGCTCCCATCTTCCTGCCTTTCTCTAGGTCAGAGAAACTGCCTCAAGTGTCACCCAAGCTGTCACAAGTGCGTGGATGAGCCTGAGAAGTGCACTGTGTGTAAAGAAGGATTCAGGTGAGCCTGCCCTGAGCGGGAAAATAAAAAGTGACAGGATCCATGCTGTGTTTGCTTTCTCACGGATTTACATCTTTTCCTGAAAGCTAAGATGTCTAAGGCCTGGAGCCGAGCCCTAGCTGTCAAGTCAAGGGACTGTCGAAGAGAAGTTGGAGCATGCTCAAACTTTCTAGGCTATGTTTGGAGAACTGGTTAGAGTGACAGTTGAACACATCAGGTGTAGCACAAATAATAAAAACCTAGAGACAGAAATCGGGGTTTAACCAGAAAAGCAAAGCAGTCAAGCTACTGGGGAAGTCCTACCTCTACCAAGGCTGGGTGACCACAACTAAGAAGGCTAAACCTCTCTCCTCCCATTCTCTATTCTCTCTAGCATGGAATTAAAGGCGTTATGTGACTCCCTGGGACTGGGATTAAAGGTGTGAGCCACCCCCACCTGAATTTGTTTCTGTGTTGATCTTGTGTAGTTTAGGGTAGCCTTGAACTCACAGAGATCCATCTGACTCTGTCTCCCAAATCCTGGAATTAAAGTTATGGGACACCACTGCCTGGCCTCTAGTGGCTTGGTTTTACCCTCTGATCTTCAGGCAAGCTTTACTTATTAAAATAAATAAAATATCACTATACTTTATCAATCACAACCATGTTCAAGAGTACAAATCTATTATGTGTGTGTCACCATTGACCTCTAGTGGCTTTAGCTTTGCCACTGGTCTTCAAGCAAGATTTATTTATCAAAATACAAAGAATATACTGCTAGAATCATGTACAATAGAGTTCGCTGTTGGGCGGTGGGGGGAATTTCTAGGAAGCTTAGGTCACTTTCCTCTGCTCCTATTCCCCTCCAGGCCCAGATCACAGCTGCAGTGACTGGCCCTCCCTCCCTCCTGACCATCCCTCTGTCTTCTCTCTTATCACACCCTCAGAGTTTTCCATCCTCAGCCAGGGAATGGACTTGGCTCTCTGAAGATGTCTCATAGATTCTTGATCCTCCCAGTTCCACAGAGCTCAAACCTTTAAAATTCAGCCTTAAACAAACAAACAAATAAACCCCCTTGCTAGGCTAAGGAGTCTTCTTCGAACAATGTATAATCCTTTTGTTAGAATCATTCAGTGCACCAGAATTACATTTAGTGACATCAGCTGTATATCAATAGTTACTATCTAAATGTTTAGAAAGCACGTATTAAAAGTAAGCTTTGGACAGCCCATACAGAGGGCCTAGCCCCGTGATCTTCATGGAAAGAAAGTGAAGTCAGCATGGTAAGTACCTTGACAGACATAGGAACCTCAGGGGTTTGTGTCCAAATGACAGTGAGCCTAGGTGAAACCTGAGCCCCTGTGTTTCCAGCAGATGCCAAGTGAGGGGATGCTCCCAGCCAGGGAGCAGCAGGTGCATCCTGAAGGCCACACCCCCACTTACCCAGCTCAGCCTCTCTCCTCCCACTGCTGCTGAGATTTGAATTCACAACAGTGAGGCTCTCTGATGAACAGTGGAGGAGAACTTAGAGAGCATCTGTTCTTACTGCAAATGTCCCCACCAATGTCGCCCCGTTAACCTGTACAGCAGCTTATGAAGTCTTTAGTGCTATTCATTGTTTTCATGCGGAGGAGGTCAATGGCTTTCCCAGGAGGCTCCATGTGGCCGCCTCAGTGACACTGCCCTCATCCTGCCCTTTCTTTCAGATCAGAGTTTGGGTGACAGGCAGGGAAAGCAAGACCTTCCAAAGTGGCACATTATACCCACCATTCTTCAAACCTCTTGGCCAGACAGGACAGGATTAGAAGCAAAAGGATCTACTGGTCCAGGAAGATATTCCCCAAAGATAAAGGAGAGGAGACATTTTACTAGAGGCCTTGACCGGCAGCTGGGAGAGGCCAGCTTTAATATCTTGGGCCCCTCTAGCACTGGTATCTACTGCTATGGACCCTCAACCCCTAGGCTACTAGCTGAAGGTGTAAAGGATGGAAGACTCCATGAATCCAACTCCCCGGAACCTGTTTCCCAGATGAAAAGTGCCAAGGGATCCAAGATACCTATTTCTATGTCCTGTGGAGAAGCGCAAAGTCAGGCAGGAAGCGCCTCTCGGGCAGAAATCCCTGGGCCGGTGTGATGGTTGCAGTGCCAATAAGCATCCATAGAGGGAGCATAAACAAAGCAGGGAGACATCACCAGCCATAATCCACAGAAAGCTTCCTTTTATTGCCCAATATCCTCTTCAGCTGTGACTTCAAATCATCGCTGTCACGTCACGGCTGTGAGAGGGCAGCCGCACTGCTGCCTCCTGGCCATCCATCTCTTTATAGGGATAAACACCGGAGAGGTTCACAGGGAAGTGTCGGTTATTACAAGCATGATTTAACTGGCCTGCGTGCTGGCCCTGGCACCTAGTGAGACAGGGTCCCAGGTGAGCATCGGCCATCTGTGGAGAGGAGTTTGCAACCCTTTGGGCATCACCCCACTGGATGGAGGTGCAAAACCCGGAGGCAGGAGGGGCCTACATATGCAGCACAGCACACTTGCCCTCTGGTCATCAGAAAATGGATGGGTGGGCACCCACTGGATACCCCATAAAGCCAACTGAATATCCCACAAGTTGAGAACTCAGTTCGCAATGCTGGCCCTACTTCTGAGGCTACTCCCAGGCCTCAGATTGTAAACATCCTTGCTTCCAACTGGCTGTTGGAGTTCCCTCAGCCTCTCCTTAGTATGATTGCTTTGCTACAACTGCTCCTAGAACAGGGAGACACTTCCTTACTTTAGCCATTTATTATACAAGTGTTACAAAGGAAGAGGGTTGAAGTGTATTGCCCATAGCAACACTGGCAGGGTCAGGAACATAAGACCTTCCATTCCTGAGGAATTGGGTGCAATGCCCTACCATCAGGTGGATGGGTGTGTTCTTTGTCACCAAAATAGGCCTTGAGTTCATTCATGGTAGTCCCCTTGCCTCAGCCTTCTAAGTTGTGTATTTGTTCCTGTTTACCAACCTGAAAGCTCCAAATCATCCCCTTTGGCATTGCCATGGAGCCTCCATTATGGAGGCCTGAGTTAATATTAACATCATTGGCCATTGGTAACCGATTCGACCTTCAGTCTCTTTCCCCTCCTCTGAGGTGGGGGTGGTGGGGCTGGAAATTACTGCCCAATCAATGATCTGTTCACCTGCAACCAGTGCCCCACCATGAAGATGCTGCAGAGTCCCAGCTACCAGTTATCTCATTAGTACGCAAAGTGACACTTATCACTATTGATTCTAGAGCGTTCTGGAGCTATGTACTAGGATGAAACCTAAATATATATTTCTAGTTATAAATCACATCACAGCAGGCCATCTGGATCTGACAGACACACCCCAGAGCCCTTGCTCAATCTGTTTATTGGCAAACCCATTTAAAACGCGTGCCTCAGACACAGTACAATCCCAGGAGCCAAAGAAATCGTAGTCAGTGACATCTACTTACGCGGCTGTGTGCCAGACACCGAATGGTTATATACATTTGCTCAGTGAGTCTTCCAAGCAGTGTTATGTTGTAGGAACCAATTACCAGGAGGAAGTGGGTGTCTTGCCTGGGGTTGCACAGCTGGGAAGTGGTGGAGCCAGGTCCTGCATGGGTGTTATAAGCTCAGTTTGTGTCCACAATGCCTTGCTGGGCTGCCTGGCTAAGGGAAAGGTTTGTAGGCACTGATGGGGTGAGAAGGGAAAGCAGAAACCACATGTAGCAGGCTGCCAGCTGCCAGGAGGGGCTCTTGTTTCAAGTTCATGGAAAACATCAGAGTTTTAAGTAAGGAAGAATCCAGAGCAGATCGAGGACTGAAGGCCTGCCTTGTGGCCATTACCCTCAAAATGTAGATAGACCCATTGGTTGCCACAGTGACAACCACTGGATGCTCCAGTTTCTGGGGAGAGGGGTGTTTCTAATTCAGGGTTCAGGAAGCGCTATGGAGAGAAGTCATCTTGGTGTAGGAGAAGGCTGGAAGCTTTGGTCTCCTGCATCAGGATGGAGGCCCCAGGACCTCCAACTGGCTTCAGGCCAGCTTGGCCAGCTTTCATTAGCTGGGAACCTCCAGTATCACAAAGCATGGTGCTTTGGTAACTTTCATTTCCTCCTGTGAAACACATTTGAGGACAGATCGTAATTTAATTAGACTTTCGGAACGCACATGGAAATGGGCCTTATTATCTTTTTACCAGCCTTGCACGGGGCAGCTGCATTCCAGACTGTGAACCGGGCACCTACTTCGACTCTGAGCTGATCCAGTGTGCAGAGTGCCATCACACCTGCAGAACCTGTGTGGGTAAGCTGCCAAGGCTTTTGTCTCGTTGGACATTTGCGTGCACGGTCACCAAGGTGAATAGGTCAGCTACCTTGAAATTCAGGAAGTTCTGCAACTCTGTGGGTTTCTGCATTTATTACAGAAGTAAACTCCAAGGCAAGGGGCTTAAAGTGGAGCTCAGGGGAGAGCATGTGCCTCCCATGTAGGATGTATGGGGGAAATAGACTATAAAACACAAAGGTTCTCCCAGCCTCCTAGGGCCGGACAGGAAGAATGAGGAGTTACTATTTAATGAATACAGATGTGCAAGTAGAGGAAATGAAAACTGGCTGCCCACTGATGCGAATTCAGTAATGCTGCCAACTGTACACTTTAAGATGTTTGAGATGATAAAGTTTATTACGTACCTGATACCTACCAACCGTTTATTATTATTATTGTTAAAAACAAAAACAACAAAAAGTACAAAGACCCACTCTTAGCAAGCTGCCTGGGCTCCCCAGCCTTAAAAACAGCCATGCCATGAATGTTTGCAGGCAAGAAACAAAGGATGTTTAGCAGCTTGTGAGCTGGCTGGCCTTAAAACTCTACTCTTGCTACAGAATTAAACTAAAATGCAGTACCATAAAGATTGCGAGGCCTCAGAAGGGGGTGGGGACAGATCCGGGCAGGGTGCGATAAGACAGAACTTCAGTCCTCTGTACCCATCTCCACTTGTTTGGAACATTTTATTCAGAGAGGAAAAGACTGCCATAAACAATTTTACAGGCATTATAGTTCCCCACTGAGATTATAGCCCAGATGTCTCCGGGCACAGTTTATGCAGAAGATAGCAGCGATTTCATTCATTTTATTGGGTTTCATCTTGCAGTCATCCGCATGCATCATGAGTTATGTGCACAGATATGTTCCAGGTGAAGCAGTCTCCTCAATTCCCTCCCTGCCCCCAGCACTTCGCTGCCTTCTATGAAACTCACACGAGATGGAGTTTTTGCTACAGTGACAACAGAAGAATTAGGTCTCAGCTAAATCTCATTTGTCACAAAACCATTTCTTAGAAATGCCAGGAGGCAGGCACTGTCATTCTCCTTATGTCCCCTGAGAGCCTCATGAAGGTATCAGTTGTGCTACCCAAGTGGACTTGCCAGAGATCGCAGCATCCACAAGCAACAGCTGTGGCTGACTCTAGCCTCCTGTGGGAGACATGCGCTGCTCCACCCCATCCTCAGACAGCCCCATAAGGACCCAGGCTTAACCTTAGGGAGAATCCTTCCCACAGGCAGCTGGCAGCTTTTCCCACCTGGTTGTCCTGGTGTCCTGCTGCTTTTTATTTCCCGTGTTTAGTTCCGGTTTAACCCAGGTTGTTTAAGAAGCGTCTCCAGTGCCTCCTACTTAAATGTCAGAGTCACTTGAATCCATAGCATTCAGGCTTGTGGTCTATAACTCTTTTGATTTCGATAATTCAATTCTCTCTCTCTCTCTCTCTCTCTCTCTCTCTCTCTCTCTCTCTCTNNNNTCTCTCTCTCTCTCTCTCTCTCTCTCTTTCTCTCTCTCTCTCTCTCTTTTGAGAACCCAGGCTGTCTGGCAGCCAATGGCTGTATTGGGTCCCTTGTAGGTTTTCTTATCTCAGTTCTGTATCTCCTCCATCATTCGAAGAATTCAGTTCAACAGCAGGCAGTTGTAAAGCTCTCAGAGGAGAGGAATTCTCCATGTCTCCCCGTGCCCTCTGGGCTCTTCTTTTTTTTTTAAAGATTTTTTTTATTTATTATGTATACAGTTCTGTCTGCATGTTTGCCTGCATGCCAGAAGAGGGCATGATCTCATTACAGACCGTTATGAATCACCATGTGGTGGTTGGGAATTGAACTCAGGAACTCTGAAAGAGAAGCCAGTTCTCTTAACCTCTGAGCCATCTTTCCAGCCCATGGGCTCTTTTTAACCTCCCTAGAACACATGTAACCCAAGGCAGTGACTGGGACCAGAGATTTCTTTCTCCACTCAGAGTCATCTGAAGCCCCTTGCTCCATGTCAGGCAGGGTCTCCCTAGAAGCACTGTGTCTGGTGACATCTTTGTTACAGCATGGTGGCCTAGCCTTTCAGTGTTCCAAGTGCAAGTGCATTGAGCTTTGTGAGAGCGAGAGTCTTGACCATATCCATTGCCGGTGCCCAGAGTCCTGGCGTGAGGTTGCAATCCTTGGCTCAGGGTTGATGAGTCAACCCATGGGAGAGGGAAGTGCCACCCAGGATAAGTGGCAGCCAGTGGGCATGCCTACATGCTCGCTAGGGTGAGAAGCAGTGCCCTAGGCCCTTGGAATGGTTGATCCTGGCCTGTGCCTGGGAAGGCACAGTAAGAACTAGTGAGTGAAAAGAATACCAGGGCAGGTCCAGAGAGGTTCCAAAGGAAAAGAGAGACTTTCCACCTTAGTACTTCTCACAGCATGTTCTGGCCTTCTGAGCAAGGCTCTGTGTGTCTGTACCAGGCCTAGCACGATGGGTTAGCAGAAACATTGAGCTGTTACCGTGAGTGCTGAGGGGGTTCCTAAAGCACCTGGAGCCAGTAAAGACTGAATGGAATCCCTGAGGGGTTTTGAATATAACATTCATAATTAGTGGTTGTGGAAGAGGTTTCGTAGACAATGTGCTTATCAGCATTTTTTGTTGTTGTAACAGACTACATATAACATAAAACTTCCCATCTTGACCATTTTAATACTTTTTACTTATTATTTTATTTTATTTGGGTTTTGGGGAGTTTGTTTTATTTGGATTTTTTGTTTTGTTTTGTTTTGTTTTTGTTTTTTTGAGACAGGGTTTCTCTGTGTACTCCTGTTTGTCCTGGATCTCATTCTGTAGACCAGGCTGGCCTCAACCTCAGGGATCCGCCTGCCTCTGCCTCCCAAGTAGTAGGATTGAAGGCATGCGCCACCACCAGTTAAAAAAAAAGTTAGTTGCTATACATATACTGATTTTTGAGACTCCATATTATAATTCAGTGCATGTATTCAATGTGTGATGACCAAGTCAGTATCATTAGCATTTCCGTCTTCCCAGATACTGTCATTTGTATGTGTTGAGAACCCACAAGCTCTTCTCCCTATCTGGAAACATGGCTGGATGTTATATGCTATGCTTGCCCTATTCTTGCTATAGAATTGTTTCCATTACTATTTTTCACTAACAAAACATCATAACAAAATGCTTGATCAAAGCAACTTAGGGAAGGCTTGACTTTGGCTCTCAGTTTGAGGATGTTATCCATCGTGGCGGGGAAGGCATAGGAGCATGAAAGGCTCTAGCTGTGGTAGCAGGAGTATGTGTCAGTTGACCATGCTACATGCACAGCTAGGAAAGAGAGATGAATGCTGGTGCTTAGCCAGCTGCCTCCTCTACTCCTCCCCTTTCTGTTCTGTCCAGCACCCCAGCCCATGGGATGGTGCCACCCACACTGGAAACACCCTTCATTCAATACCACCATTCATCTTTGGGGGTTTTGTCATTTTTCCCAACTGAGCCTGCAACCAACATTTTTTTTATTTTCTGGTGGTGGGGATTAAGCCTCACAACTGGGCAGTGTTGGCGTACACTTTGGATCCCAGCACCTGGGAGGCAGAGGCAGGTGGATCTCTGTGAGTCTGAGGCCAGTCTGATCTATAAGAGCTAGTTCCAGGACAGGCTCCAAAGCTACAGAGAAACCCTGTCTCGAGAAACAAATAAATAAATTTAGAAAATTGAAAAAATGAAGACTCAGTAGGTTGTCCCTAAGTTTATAATCCTCCTGCCTGCACATCCTGAGTGCTGGGGCTGTAAGTGTGCACCACCACATCCACTTCAGAGTAACAGTTCGGTTTAATAGACTCAGCAGTATCTAGGTGTATTGCCTAGTGGTAATGAGCGTACCTTACATATGTGAACCCCAATATCACCACCAAAAAAGTAATAAGCATTCAATTAGATACAAGTATCCATTCCCGTCAGAGGGACCTAGGCTGGAGGAAGGCCAGCAGGGCTAACAGTTGAGCAGATGAGGCACAGGAATAGGACAGTGTCAGGCACTGATTGTCCCTGAGGCCCACAATAAAGTGACCCTTCCAATGTGAGGGGCTGGGGGCTGGCCACACAGCCACACCATAGGAAAAAAAGAGACTCCCTACGGATATTCTTGTCCATTACAGAAGCCCAAAGATAGGAGGAGCCCTGGGGCTCACTGGTCAGCCTAGCCTAATTAGTGAGCTCCAGGCCAAAAAGAGGTCTTACCTCAAAAGAGGTAGGCAGTATTCCTGAGGATGACTTCCATGATTGCCACACGCATGCACACACGCACACACGCCTTCATTCCCATAAAGAAAAGTAGGAACCATGTGGAAATAGTTTGGGGACTGTGCCCATTTAACCCAGTGAATCTCAGACACCATCACTTCAGTGTAATTGAAAAAGTACAATTAAAGTCCAGCGTGTTTGTGTTTTACCCACCCAATACAACTCAGTTTGGCCACCGCGCCTGTTGAGTAGCTACTGCCCTGATTCTAGCTGAAAACTGACAGGAAAGGAATACATAGAATCAGTCAGTCACGATGGCCCAGGTAGTGCGCCCCACTGGGCTCAGCTTAGGCCTGTGATGTCCCCATCTGTGAAGTGGGGTGGGTGATCTACCTCCAGTCACATGGAGAGCTCTCACTGAGCTCCTGGAAAGTGTCAGCTGTGTGGGTGGGCTGGGGACCTCTGAAGATCCCCACAGATGTTCTAGAACACCACACATGTCCTTGATGTCTGCTTCTTTCCCACACCTGTCAGGGCCCAGCAGAGAAGAATGTATTCACTGTGCAAAAAGCTTCCACTTCCAAGACTGGAAATGTGTGCCAGCATGTGGTGAGGGCTTCTACCCCGAGGAGATGCCTGGCTTGCCCCACAAAGTATGCCGAAGGTATGGTCTTCTGGGCTGTGGCCCAGGCTGATGGGGAGTAGTGGTCATCTGGGCATTGCAGAAGGAGCAGCTGGATGGCCAGGTGTGGTGTCACTTTTCCTGGAGCCTAGGGGACTGACATGCTTTGTCACCTGCAGCTGTAGGTGCAGAGGGCAAACAGAAAACCATTTACTGAGGAAGGGATGCCTACAGTTAGTGATTGCCAAAGTCTCAAGCCAGCTGGCAGCCTTCAAGCCCCTCTTAATGCCTAATTATTTGTGAAACACTTACCATATGCAGCACCGGGTAGCGGTGGGCTAGGAAACAGAATTAACTAGGTGCTGCCACACAGCCTGCCCCAGCAGCAGATGGTACAGGGCAGTCCTGCTCAAGCCATGGTGCAGGGTGCTTTCACCCTGTAGGTGATCAAGGCAACCCCATGTGTGGGAGTTAACACTTTTTCTAAGTTAGATAGTTTAGACAAAAATAAAACAACTCTGGTCATGTCCTCACAACAAAGCCAGTCCTTGCTGAGACACATGTGTTTTAACTTTCTTGCTGTCTTTCCATTCCTCCATGAGTGCACACACTTGGCGAGGTAGACTTAGCATGTCCCCTATACTAAGGCCAGGAAGGGAATAGGTTACCAAAAGCCAGCCAAAGCATTAGGGACAGCCCCTGCTCCCATAGTTATGAGTTACCAACTTGTAGTCATGTTAGGTATGTTTTCAAGGTCAAACAGAGATGTATTTTAGATAGACAGTTGGTCTTCAAACACTTCAGAGATCTACAGAACGCGGCACTTAAGATGTTATAATAACATAAGGTTTTTTATGACAATGAGACATGTCTGCTCCTGGCAACACCATGCGAGTGCTCCCTTGTTCTGTGGGACACAGGCTGTTCAAGGAGCAGATGTGTGCTTTAGTCTGCACTTGGCTGACTAGGAATTATGCCCGGTGAGGACATCAGAGACATGCCAGGAACTGGAAAGGCAGAATATGGTGTGAGAGCAACAGGGAGACATTGAAGGTGACGGTGCCGATGCAGTGGATGGGTGGTCTTGGAGGGGAGTGGAAATAGGGGACTTCTGTCTGCAAAAGGCTCAAAGCAAAGCCACTCTGGGACCCTTGTGTCAGGACAGGCATGAGAGCCCATGCCCAGTTCCCAGTTCCAGTGGCAAAGCTCACAGTGAGGTCTGCCTCCTGGGCTCTTTTGAGTGGGTTGTCACCTGAGCTCGGGTGCATCAGCTGATGCTGAAAAAGAGGGGTCAATGGGGCAGGGGATCTTACATGTGTGTGAGGGCCAGCACCCTGCTGGGTTGGTTTGAAACACGGATCTTAAGCGCCTCTTCCTGCCATGCCAAGTCCTGTGTGCAGGGCCATGGACACAGCTGTCTGCAGTAAACCTTTCATTTCACAAGCCAGCTGGTTTACTGATAATTAAAGCAAGGACAGCAGCACAGGGACAGCATGGAACTTAATGATGATAATCACTTTCATTTGTCAAGTGCACCAGACTCCAGGGGGATGCTGACTGTGGCATCCAGAAGCCATGGTGTTCAGCTTCTAGGAGATGGGAGGGAGGCCAGCCCACAAATGGTGCTTGGACAGAAGTTCCTGGGTGCTAGTTTCTATCTGAGGGGACACTAACAACCCCGGAAGGAGGTTCAGCCTCAGCTTGGAGCTGATCTACCAGATCCTGGAGAAACACCCCCAGGAGCCTTGCACGGACTCTCAAGTGATAAAGCACCAGAATGTCACATGATTCCGTGCCACAGAGCCTCTGACCCTGAGGAGCCTCTTAAGTGTGAACCTTTCCTTAAAAGCAATACACATGGTTCTGGATGCCTCTCTCAACTCAGGCAGCTGCAGATGCCAGCGAGCCACAGTCATCCTCCAGGCCCCAGAATGCTACCTGGTACCACTCTTCCCCTGCAGAAGAGCCAGGGAAGCCACAAGGAAGACATAACTGTCTGAGGGATAGATAGATGTGGAAGCCAGAATGACACAGGCCAGCTTGTCTGCTAACTTGAATACAAAGAAGACAGGTGGATGCTGAAGCTGAAGGCAGTTTGTGACAGTGTCTCAGGAGAACTGTGAGCCTCACTCAAAACCCAGTAAGGGGATCTCTGGCTCCCAAGCAAGGACCTCTTGAAAGAAAACGAGAGCAACTCTGGGGGATTTGCTCCAGAGGTAGACTTATCACTCATTCCCCCAGCCCTCGCCATTCTCCCCACTCCCCCATGGTTACAGAAGTCCTCAGAGTGTGCTTCCTGAGTAATTTGTACCCAGACTAAAACTTGATGGGGGCTCTTGAAGCAGGTGGCACATGTCCCACTCTTTCCTGATAGGGGGTGCCTCCTGCTATGGTACAGAGAGAGGTCTGTGGTGAGTCCAGCTCCCCCTCCAGAATTCAGCAGAATATAGTTGCCATGGTGTTTTAGAGGTGAAGTTGGTACTATAGAAGAACCATAGGTATCCTGAAAGCCCACCTGCTGTAGAAACCACTGCCAGTATAGTATTGTGCCGGTACAGTCAGAAGCTGGAGACATGAGGCATTTGTGGAGTAGGCTATGGAGGTATCACCTCTTTCTCAGGAAGCATGCTCAGTTCTCCCTCACCCCACAAGCTCCAAATGAGCACGCCGGATGGCCAGCACCACTTCAGGGCCTCCAGAGACCTGTGCAAATACCCCAGCTGAGCCTGCCTGGGCGTCTGGCTGCAGTACCCAGACTTGCTTGGATGTGATGTTTCACTGGCAGTTTGCACTGCAGAAATAGAAAGCAGAAGCACCTGCCATCCTACTGAGCTCAGTGAGTGGTATGTGAAGAGCAGAGCTGTGTCTGGCTTCGGTTCTCGCTGCAGGCTACTCCATCCCGTAGTTGTTCATGGTTGTAACAACGTTCAGCCAGTGTCTGGGAGTCCCTGGGCCCAAGCCTCCCAGACAACTGACATCCTTTGAAATGGCTAGCCTGGCTTGCATGTGCATGAAAGATGCCTGGAAGATCTCCAAGGGACCTGTGTCATTAGAACCCTGTGGGTACTATTGGGAGACAGTGTGGCTAGAACCAGACACCAGGGACTTCCCAAAATTGCACCAGAAGTAGAGAGCTCCTGTAGCCGGGTAGCAGCACCTGAAAGTGGCTCCCTGGGCAACTTACACACTGATCTGAAACAAGGGCTCTAGCTAGTCTGGCATTCTCCGTTGCGTTCGGAATAAACACCCACCTTATCCAGGCTGAGGAGATGTTGTTCTAGGGCTTCTTGTAGCTCCTACTCAGGGGCATTTCATCACTGAAGGCCTCGTATAGGTGGCAGCAGTCATCTGTCTTAAACATGGGACACCTAGGGCAGGCGAAATCATGGCTGAGCTAGGCTTCTTCCCCTCCCCCAGGCCTGTTCCACATTTAAATGACAGTAGCAGAGGAAGTGGGAAGCAGATAGGAACCACTATGGAGCCCTGGTCACCTGAAGCTGGGCATAGCAGAGACAGCTTGGTGCACATACAGCCCTGGGTGGGAATCATGTAGTCAGTTATGCTAAGTTGCTTCTGTCAAGAGCCATACAATACGTAATTCAGGCTTGCGGGGCAGGGCTGCCTATCAGAGCTTCTTCGCTTTACTACTGTAGCAAAGAGCGCCCACAGATCAGGTATGAATGAGCCCATGTTCCCATGAGACTACTGAGTGTGGACTTCCACTGTGGTCCACTTTTGTGACCTGAGGTCATAGCCGTCTGTAGTAGCAGGCCCGTGGGGCCAGGCTGGGCCAGGACCTTCTGTGGATTAGTGTCCACTAGGATGTCCAGGCGTGCCAGAGGGAGTCTCGGAGAACAAGGCCTGGCCTCCTCTCCTGGGAATGCTTCTAACAACTGGCTATGACTGCTTTCGCCTTCCCCTGTAACAAGGAGGCTGAACAAGAATGATATATGCTCGGTGCATGTCAGGAATGCCCACTCCACGGAGACCAAAGCTGAGGGCTTGGAAGAATATGCTGGGGGTTTCTGGGATAGGAACCCCATGTAGTAGGGCCTTTTCCTCGGACCTCAGGAGGAGCTGATGTCTTCCCACAGATGTGACGAGAACTGCTTGAGCTGCGAGGGCTCCAGCAGGAACTGCAGCAGATGTAAGGCTGGCTTCACGCAGCTGGGGACCTCCTGCATCACCAACCACACATGCAGCAACGGTGAGCACCAAAAGGGTGACCCTCAGAGCTGCCCATGGAGCAGTAAAAAGGGATGAGAAAGAACAGGCATGGCTGCCCAGAGTAGGGGTGCTTATCTCTGACTTGTTTGACCATCTAGTTGACTACAAAAGTTAAAGGAAGTCTTGTTTGTGTACCGTTCCCACTCTCCTGACATAGGTAGGCGACAGGCAGCTTCACCCTAGGAGAGGTCTGAAAGACCTCATCCTCGGGACTAGAAGAGCCAAGTCGAGCCCCGTGCTCAGCAAGAGGAACCCAGCTGTGCTATGGGAGGACCTTGGCTCTACACATAGATGGTAGGGGGTAAGAGGACAAATTATGAAACTAGAAACGCAGAAAAAATTCTAAGACAGTAGGGATGCCAGGCAGGAGGAGGGTCCCCAGAGGCCTCTGTCCTGGAGGCCTCATACAGGAGCAGGTTGCTGTGTCTTCTACTGAGAAAGCAGCGGGGAGGAGCTACATTGAGCCAGTGCTGTATACCATATCCTGATATGCAAGAGAAGGGATCCACCCACTCCATGTGTTCAAGGGTGGACAGGTAACCCCCGGTTATAATGCTGGCCTGGCCCTGCCATGGCAGAGTGCCCATACAGCACTCTGCAGGTGTCCTGACTGCCTTGTTTACTTTTTAAATTTGCAAAACCCTGTCCTTTCAAAGACCAGGGGGCTTCCTGTTTCAGAAATCCCTGCTCGGGTTACGTGCCCAGCCCCAGAGAATGAGGCTGCCACAGGACAGTCTGCTCCCTGTGACAGCCTCACTGCCATAGCACGGTCTGCTCCCTGTGACAATGCAGAGGCCAAGTACCAGCCTCCTCTGCTCTCCCCACTTTGCCATCCCTGAGTCCTGCCTGCCTGTCTTCTCCCCTAGACTACATTCCTGAAGCCTGCTTTCCTTCCTGCGCTAGCCCTGCACCTCTGTCTGCACCAACCCCCCCCCTTCTTCTTCCTAAGCAGCCACCAGCAGTGTCCTGGAAGAGGCTCACATGCACACCAAGGACCCTCTAACACACCTCCATAGCCCCTTCGGGAACCCCCTCCCCCTTGTCACTTAAACTTAGCAGATGTTCCATACCCCAGTGCCACCTGGGCCTCACTGGACTTTTGCATTGAAATGACTCATAAGAGAGTGCGTGCCCTGCCTGGTGCGCCATCGGTGCCTGGCAAGTGGAGAACAGTGGAATCTTGACAGTATCCAAAGTCTGACGCCTCCTTTTCCTTTCCTGTTTGCCAGCCGATGAGACCTTCTGTGAGATGGTGAAGTCCAACCGGCTCTGCGAACGGAAGCTCTTTATCCAGTTCTGCTGCCGCACCTGCCTCCTGGCTGGGTAGGGGGGGCACCAGCTGCCCACAAAGGGCAGGGTCCTCCTGTCTGCCCATTTGCCCACCCACCTTCCTCCAGATGGTCAGCCATAGCCTGTCCCTGGGGTGGCCCTGAATCTGGCAGCTGGATCTTTCCCAGAGCTGGGTCTTACTGCAGCAGCTCAGCACCCGAACCAGGCGGAGGTGGCCCTTAAGGATATGCGGCTATAATTGCAACATCCCCTCAGACTCTGCTTGCTGGCTGCAGCCTAAAGTTGAACTCACAATGGGAACAAAATGAATTATAAGACATAGAGCTGCAGCTTCGGAGTTGCTTCTGGGACCCTAGTTTACTGAAATCTCAAGACCAAAGCAGAAAAAGAGAGATGCCTGGTACCACATCAAGTCCTCCTCCCACAGTCTGTGTGACCGTGGCAAATCTCACCAAGCTGGCTGGCTGGCAGGACCCTCAGCTGTCCTCCCCTATGATAAAGGGCCTAGCCTCCTACCCATGTGTCACTGGCCACCAAACAGCCTGAGGGACAGTTTGGTCAGACTGTAAATACAATAGGTTTCAGGGCATAAGATGTATGACCACTGGGGATAGAATCTCTGGATACGTAGTCAGCTCCTTCCAGAACTACAGCCACCGCCTTGAAGGTCCAGCACCAAACCGAAACAGATCATTCTCTCTTCGGTGTTCTCCTGAGTGAGCCGAGCTATCCTCATGACTGTTCTTCCTGTGTCCCTGGGGCCTCCTGGGCCTGAGCCACCAACCATCTCCAGATGCAGAGCCTATGGCAGAGGGTCCAAGGAGGGTATTCAGAGCTAACCAAAAGGCACCTGATGGCCAAGCAATTCCTCCTTAAACATGCAAAGCCAGCCCCTGAGTCACTAATCACCAATCCTCCACATTACACAACCGCTATTAAGTGCATTTGGCCTCTGCTATCAGGACCCTGTTCTTGGGTGGATGCTGCTCTGGTCCAGTATAGTATGAGCCTACATGATGTAGCTGGATTGATTTCTGACAAGCCTATGTAGGCATTTTATAAGCTACGTGTTCTAATTTTTACCGATGTTAATTATTTTGACAAATATTTCATATATTTTCATTGAAATGCACAGATCTGCTTGATCAGTTCCCTTAAATATGGGAATAACATTTGCCTTAAATTTTTTCCAACCTTGTCTCTCTCCATATTGTCCTGTGCCCCTCTCTGACTACAATGTGTTTTGTCACCTGTGAGTGGCAAGGACCCAGCTGTTGTCTGTTGAATCCACGACTTCAATTAAGAAATCAGTGAAGCAAATCTAATGTTAACCCTGAGTTAATAAAAGAGTTAACATCCCATTGCAAAGGAGCCTGTATTTCTTTCCAAGATAAAACTTGGAGCCTTGGTTCTGGCCAGCGGATGAAATAGAGATCACTTTGTGGTTTGCTGATCTGTTTGATGTCTGTATTCATTACTTTCCTCATTGCTTTAACAAAATATTTGACAAGAAGCAATTTAAGGGGCTGGAGAGATGGCTCAGAGCTTAAGAGCACTTGTTCTTGCAGAAAACCCAGGTTCAATTCCCAGCACCCCCATGGAAGCTCACAACTGTATGTAGCTGCAGTTCCAAGAAATCCAATGTCTTCTGACTTCTGTGGATGCCAGGAACACGTGTGATGCACATGCCTACATTTCAGGCAAAGCACACACGTAGAATAAAATAAATGTTTAAACAGCAATTTAAGGAGGAAGATTTGTTTTTGTTCCCAGTTCCAAAGAATAGCCCATGATTACAGGGAAGCCACGTGGCAGATCTTGAAGCAACTAGTTCCATTGAATCCACAGTCAGGATCGTGAATGCTTGCACTAGCTCACCTTTCCACACAGTCTGTGACTCCAACCTATGGGATGATATTGGGAGCATTCAATTAATTTAATCTATATAAGCCTTTTCAGACATATCCAGAGGCTAATTTAGTCTAGATAATCCCTCATAAACACACCCAGAGGCCTGTCTCTTAGGTAATCTAAGACCCCATCAAGTTGACAGTGTTAACCATCACATACAAAAAGGGCTTTAGCTGATGTTGACATAATGGAACACAGAAGCCCTGAATTACAACTCAAGGGGCATCATTTGTCAAAGAAAACTTTATGGGGGCTAGCACTTGCCTCCCCGCCTGAGTACCTGAGTTTGATTCCTAGAACCCTCATGGTGGAAAACTCAAGTTCAACAGGTTATCCACTGACCTCCACATGCTCGCTAACATACAGGAACACTCGTGCATACACACACACACACACACACACACACACACAGAGTAAATACACAGTTGTATTAAAAATAAGAGACCCTCTTTATATCACCAAAGCCAAGTAGGGCCTAAAGCTTCCCCAGGTAGAGAGTCACTGGACCCTGAGGCCCTCCACCTACATCTACCAAGTGTCATTTAACTGTGTGACAACTTCCCTACTCTACAGCTACTGAAATCTCTGCATTCCTGGGTTATATGCCTCTTAGGATCTCCACCATGGCCTGTGAGTCCCAAAGCTTGTGTGTAGAATCCTTTAGTTGTGACTAGAGAAAGGATACCAGCTAGAAGTGACTGAGGAAGGAACACAAGCAGTCAGGGATGGGCAATGGTTTTGAAATCCATAATCGGTTCAGAACTTTGGGGGGATGAACGCACCAGAGAGCACTGTCTCCTGGGCCCTCTTTTCACTAAAGTCACGCCCTTCTCCCCTTCTATCCTTCTTATCTCATGGTAAGACAAATGAAAAGACACCACCATCTCCCTAACTTTCTGGCTGTTTTTTACTCTGCTTGCCTGGGTCCGGACTCTGCTGAGCCTGTCTTGCACAGTGATGCCTGCACAACAGCATTCATATGGGGGCTCTGTGATAGGAAAGGAATGACGCATAGCTCTCAAGAAGGGGACAGACTACCCAACATGGTCTACCACAAACACAGGTGAGGCAGGATTGTCAATGTGAGACTGTAAAAAAGTGACTGGGTGTGTCTGGAATGTTGAATCCAAAGTGGTCTCCTTAAGGACATCAACACCTGGTGAAATTGTTCAGCCGTCAGAGTCTGGACTGGGTGCTTACAGGTTCTTGGCTTTTCAAAGAGTTGAAATAAGGGCTAACAATGATTTGCAAAAGTATCAAAACTTTACTCAAAGCAAAGCAATAGAATAGGTCAGATAATCTGTCAATGCTGACAAAAGGCTATATGAGTTGAGAAGGTACTTAAGTATTGTAGGAGGCTGCTTGTTTGTTCCTGGCTGCTCAGCCCTGAAATAATCACACAAAAACTGTATTAATTAAATCATTGCTTGGTCTATTAGCTCTAGCTTCTTATTGGCTAGCTCTTACATCTTAATTTAAAGTATTTCTATTAATCTGTGGATTGTCACATGGCTCTGGCTTACCAGCAAGGTTCAGGCTCATCTGTTCCTGGCAGCAACTACATGGCATCTCCCGACTCCACCTTCTTTCTCCCAGCATTCAGTTTAGTTTTCCCCTCCTAGCTCTACTCTGCCCTATCAATGGCCAAGGTGTGCTGTTGGCCTCTAAAGGTGGTTCTCAACCTTCCTAATGCTGCAACCCTTTAAGACAGTTACTCATGCTGCAGTACCCCAACCATAAAATTATTTTTGCTGCTACTCATGACTGTATTTTTGCTACTGTTATGAATCCAATGTAAATATCTGTGTTTTCCAGTGGTCTTAGGTGACCCCTGTGAAAGAATCATTGCCCCCCAAAAGGTCATGACTCACAGGTTGAGAACCACTGCTCTAGAACTCAAGCATCAAAAAATACCAGCTCATCCTGGCAGTGGTGGCACACACCTTTAATCCCAGCACTCCGGCAGCAGAAGCAGGCAGATCTCTGTGAGTCTGAAGCCAGCCTGGTCCACAGAGCAAATTCCAGGACAGGCTCCAATGCTACAGAGAAACCCTGTCTCAGAAAGGGGGGAGGGGGAGTCCAGACTTTTGGAGCACTGAATAATGATGACAGATACTATAATCCCACTACTGAAGCATAGACAGGAGAATCTCAAATTTCAAGCCAGTCTGGACTATATAACAAAACCTTACATCAAAGAGGAGGAAAGAAAGGAGGGAGAGGGGACAGAAAGGAAGAAAGGAAAGGGAAAAAAGAAAGCCAGCCTAGGATATGTCTTAAATAGAAGAGTGGTTACCTAGCATGCAATGTATGAGGCTTTGGGTTTAATCCCCAGTACAGACAGACAGACAGACAGACAGACAGACAGACAGACAGACAGTGCATCTGTATATCTTATATGTCTCAGAGAACATGAAGTACAAACAGTCAATCAACCGGACAGCCTTCCAAGCACCTACTCACACTGCAGTGTCTAGGCTGCATCATCCAGGGGCTAGGAAGCTGAGAGCTATTGACAAAGTTCTAGTGACTAAATGGAATCTTTTTAAAATAGACTGACTGGGCCTATGGCTAACTCAGTGATAGAACACCTGCTTAGGATTTTGAGGCCGTGCTTCCTTTTACCCCTAGCACTACTATCACTACACATAGCAAAAAGCTGACCTCATCCAGTACCTGTTCACAAATGCCCAAACTCCAGGTAAAGATTACCAAACACTATTAGGTAGAGTATGTTTATGGATTTTATTTTAAATAACAGGATTATGGGTTCCCTTAGTTATTGTTCTATTGTTGTGAGAGCAACTTTATGGAAGAAAGCATTTAATTTGGGGCTTGCTATGATTTCAGAGGGTTAGTCCATGGTCATCATGGCAGAAGCCTGGCAGTAGACAGGCAAGCATGATGCTGGAGCAGTGGCTGGGAGCTTACATCCTGATCTGTTAGCAGGAGGCAGAGAGACAGTCTCTCTCTCTCTCTCTCTCTCTCTCTCTCTCTCTGACTGGGCCGAGCATGGGCTTTTAAAACCTCAAAGCCCACCCCAGTGACACACTTTCTCCTACAAAGTCACACCTCCTAATTCCTCCCAAACAGTTCTTACTGGGGACCGAGCATTCAAACATAGGAGCCTATAGAGGCTATTTTCATTCAAACCACCACATAGACTATCCACACTATGGGTGAATATCTCTCAGCATTCCTTTGGAGCCTATTTTAGGAGTCCCTATTCCCATAAGAAGCAAGTGACAGGAGCTGAGGGTGTCTTATTACCTAAAACAGAAGTTCTCAACCAGGTCAGAGTTTGGTTTTTCAGAGAGTCTTCAGCAATGTCTGTGAACATTTTTGACAACTACAGGGATTCATTCCCATCTATCAGATAGAAGCCAGGAATGCTGCTAAGCTCCCTACAATGTACACAAAAGCTTGACAGCCAAGAAGTATGAACTTAAAAAGTCAGTAGTGCTCAGGTTGAGAAATCTTAGCAACAGGAAATATAATTAAAAAGAAAAATGTTTGAAAGGTCATGAGGATATCAAAACCCCCTGTAGTTTGACTTCACCCACTTGTTTGCTAAAACAAGATACTCCACTCCTGGTAACAATTTCTGTTTTGGTTAGGGTAATTAATGCTGTGATGAAACACCATGACCAAGAGCAACTTGGGGAGCAACAGGTTAATTTTGCTTACACGTTCATCATCCAAGGACAGGAACTCAAATGGATTGAATCTGCAGGCAGGATCCGATTCAGAGGCCATGGAGAATTGCTATTTATTGGCTTGCTCCTTGTGGCTTGTTCAACTTCCTTTGCAGGGTGGTTTTTTAAAGACAGGGTTTCTCTTTTAAAAAGACAGTTAGCTGTCCTGGAACTCATCCTGTAGCGCAAGCTGGCCTCAAATTGGTAGAGATCTGTCTGCCTCTGTTTCCTGTGGGCTAGGATTAAAGACATGTGCCACCATGCCTGGTTTAATCTGCTCTTTAAAAAAAAATAGAATACAGGACCACCAGCCCAGAAGTGTTTCCACCCACAATGGACTGGGCCCTCCTACATTGATCATTAATTGAGAATATGCCCAACAGGCTTGCCTACAGCCTAATCTTATGGAAGAATTTCCTCAGTTGAGGTTGTCTCCTCTCAGATGATATAAAATCTAGCTGGCACAAATGCCCTTATCAACTTGACACACAGACATGTTAATACATTATGAAGCATAACCTTTCCTTTCTTGTTATCCCCAAGATCTCATATTAATATTACATTATAAAACATGTTGCAAACTTTAAAAGTCCCACAGTCTTTACAAATTCCAGCACTTTAAAAGCTCATGCTCTTTAAAGATCCAAAGGCTCTATAAAGCTCCAAAATCTCTCTCTCTCTTTTTTTTTTTTAAGTTTGGCACTCTCATCTGTGAGTTCCTGTAAATCAAAAATAAGCTGTGCTTTCTTATTCCAAAAGTAAACAACAAGGGCACAGTCACAATCAAAGCAAAGCCAAGTTCTAACAGTGTAAATAGCTCAGTGTCCAATGTCCTGATCAGAATTCTGGGCTCTGCCTAAGGCCTTGCTGCAGTTCCCTTTTTTAAATTAGAAAAATACTCTTAGATCTTTTCTAAAATTATCTTTTGAGAACTTCATACAGTATATATTTTATTTATCATATTCTTTCCTGTACCTTACCTTCTTTCAGAGCCTCCCCAAATCAAGGTGTTTCTTGGTCTTGAAAACCAGCTGTGTAGTCCAAGACCTCCACCCAGTGGTTCATCCTGGAAGTAAGAAAAGTTTGAATTGTTTTGTTGGTTTTTTGTTTATTTTTTAATTTTTAAACACTCAAAGTATAATTATAGAAAAGTTGATACAAAAATATTTTCCTGCTGGGCGATGGTGGCACACACCTTTAATCCCAGCACTTGGGAGACAGAGGCAGGCCAATCTCTGAGTTCGAGAGGCAGCCTGGTCTACAGAGCGAATTCCAGGACAGGCTCCAAAGCTACAGAGAAACCCTGTCTCGAAAAAAAACCAAATATATATATATATATATTCCTGAACAATGTAAGAGTAACTTTCTGAAGAATAGCCATGATTCCCTCAAACACTTTAGAAGGCATTTCTTATCAAGAAAAACATCTCAGCACTCCAGAGGCCAGCCTGGCTAAAGACACTGTCTCAAAAACACAGGTGACAGCTCTGGAGAAATGACATCCAAGACTGCCCTCTTGCCTCATTCATGCACACTCTTGCACGCATGTACACACACACATCCACACACACACACATTGTACATAAGGTGTTCTATGATGTTTTAACTACCAATTTTTATTGCTTTCACTTTTATAATAAGTGTAAGATACCAAAGAATATTATGGCCGGGTATGGTGACACATATCTTTAATCCCAGGAGGAGGAGGCAGGTAGATCTGTGTGAGTTCAAGGTCAGTCTGGTCTACAAAGAGAGTTTCAGGACAGCCAGATCTGTTGCACAGAGAAATCATATATAAAAAGAAAGAGAGAGAGAGAGAGAGAGAGAGAGAGAGAGAGAGAGAGAGAGNNNGAGAGAGAGAGAGAGAGAGAGAGAGAGAGAATAGTTACAAAGCTACTCAAATTAATAAGGCTTCAGGATACAATGTCAATATACAAAAATCAACTAATTTTAATATACCAAAAAGTACTAATTAGTATATGGGCACTGAGAGGGCACTGGCAAGATTATCAACTAGGTAAAGCACTTGCCACCAAGTCTAATGACCTGAGTTAGATCCCAAGGATCCTCTTGGTGGAAGAAGAGACCTGACCACTGAAAGCTGTCCCCTGACCGACATATATGTGCCACAGTGGGTGCACACAAAAAATTAATTAATTTTCATTATTTATTTCATAAAATATATTTTGATCATGTTTTCTCCTCCCCAATCTCTCCCTATCTCCTTACCCACTGAACTTCATTTTCTCTCTCTCAAAAGAAAAAACACAAACAAAACAACAATAAGAGAAAATGCTCAAACACAGCAAAATATCATGCACGCACACACACGCACGTGTGTGTGCACACACCCACACACACACACCATGGAGCTCTGTCTTAGTTATTGTTCTATTGCTATGAGGGATAGCCTGACCAAGGCACCTTTTAGAAGAAAGCATTTAACTGGGAGCTTGCTTACAGTTTCAGATAATTAGTCTATTATCATCATGGCATGGTGGGGAGTGTAAGCAGGCAGGCTGGTGTGCAGTTTCAGGGGTTTAGTCCATTGTCATCATGGAGGGGAGTGTGAGCAGGCAGGCTGGTGTGCACAGTTTCAGGGGTTTAGTCCACTGTCATCATGGTGGGGAGTGTGAGCAGGCAGGCTGGTATGCACTGGAGTGGTAACTGAGAACTCACTTCTGATCTGCAAATTGTAGGTCGGGAGTGACTGAGTAAGTGGTCTATTAAGACTAGACCCAGTATGGACTTTTGAAAATACAAAGCCCAACTCAAGGGACACACCTCCTCCAACAAGCCCACCATGGTTGGGGGATATTCAATCACACTATAAACCCTGAGTTTGCATTTGCATAATTTAAATAAAATTAAACTTGGGTTAGGAGGCTTCATTAGCAATTAGTTGGCATCAGAGAGGGCATCCGGGAGAAATAGGAAGTAGGAGGGTGGGGTTTGGAGGGGCTCAGCTTTTTCTGGTTTGGCCAAGCAGAAGCAGCACGGGTCTTTAGGAGACACCAACAAGGAGAGAAGGTTAGCTAACGGCGACCCAGTATCTCTGAGCTAGCAGGTTTTTACCCCAGGCTTTGAATGTCAAGTCTTATATATAAACAGAACAATAGAGATTTAGTTCAAGCTATCCTTAACAGCAGCAACAGCAGTAGCAGCCAGCGACAGAGCTGGT
>LOEQ01003691.1:135228-148241 GCA_001685075.1 Bramus lutescens | reverse complement strand
AGCAGACACGGCTCCTCGATTCCTTCCTGGGTCCGTACCCGTTAGGCTTTGCCGGGCTCGTTCAGCAGCCTGGACTGTTTGAGGGCCAAGCAAATAGAAATTGGTGCAAACAGGATGGCGACCGACTGGTTTTTAGCAAGTTCGTTCATATGACACGTGAGGGTAGATTAGATATAAGTGAAAATTATCCTAATTATACAGTAATTCCCTTTTGGAATTGTTTGTTTGCTTTTGAGACAGGGTGGCTTCAAACCGCTATGTAGTTCAGGGTTATCTCGAACTTCCGACCTCTTGCCTTCACGTCCCGAGGTGCTGGGTTGAAATGTCTACCCCGTGTTTATATGATGCTGCGAATGAGGCCAGGACTTTGTCCATGATAGGCAAGCACTCGCCCCACAGAACCAGATCCGCAGCCCCCGATAATTCACTTTTATGAAAGTGTTTTCAACATTGAACTGTTTGGCCTAAGACTTAATCATTACTTCCATGTGAGGGGTGGTGGACACCCTTCACCTGTTGAGTTGGTTTTAAAAACAGCATTAGCCGGGCGGTGGTGGTGCACGTCTTTAATTCCCAGCACTCAGAAGGTAGTGGCAGGCGGATCTGTAAGTTCGAGGCCAGCTTAGGCTCCTGTCTCGAATAAAACAAGACAACAAGTAACCTGGCATAGCACCGAAAGTGTGATTATCAATCTAACTTTTCAAGAGATGGCTTTGAAAGCTATTAGAGTTATTAGGCTTAAGATTATATAGCTATGACCTGAGGCAACCACAGTCTCAAGGGACCGTGCTCTGCCATTTGCTAACATTCCTTGCTGACCTATAGGAAATCCTAGTACGTTTGTTTGTTGAAATTAACGTTCTCAGGCAGAAGTACGTTAAAGGAGCATCTGGACCCTTTTATTGTCTTGGCACATTTTTGGTCTCTGCCGCATCTCTGAAGACCATGCAGCCTTGCTTGAGAAGGGTTATTTTGGTACCATATTTTATTGGACTCCTTCACAACTGAGTTGTGTACTAAATGTCTTTTCTTCCTCTGGTGCCTAGCTCGATGATGATGCCCATTAGATAGTCAAGGGGATGCTCGCAGTGTGATTTGTGGTTTATATAAACCGTTTTCAGCTCTGGTACAGAGAAGGGTGGTCAGGATACACGAGGCTATACTGTTGAGTTATGTGTTAACTCATCATGGAGCTTAATACCTCAAGGACTTTGAACAGTGTGAGTGCCTTGTAGATGCTCTTAGAAACAGTGGACACCAGTATTAGGAAGGATGCTGTTCTTGTTCTTGCCCTCAACCTCGTCACTTCTGCACAACCACACACTTTGTGGCACTAAGGACCCGTAACTCTTGTTTGTCGTTTCTCTTCAGTCTTTTTGTACAGTACTTGACATGGCACCCGTGCCAGTTTAATACTTGGAAGAATACTTCGAGTCTAATCACCATCAAATACCCCTACTATTTTCAGAACCTTTCATTTATATTAATATTTGTTGTTTGTATTTTTCCCCTCTACAGGATATAAAATTCCTGTCATTGAAAATCTGGGTGCTACCTTAGACCAATTTGATGCTATTGATTTTTCTGACAATGAGATCAGGAAACTGGATGGTTTTCCTTTATTGAGAAGGCTGAAAACATTATTAGTGAACAACAACAGAATTTGGTGAGTGTCTGCTAGCGAGAATACTTTCTTCTCTGAAGTAGATGTTATAACATACCCTGAAGACAGTGTATTATTATTATTATTATTGATGTGTATTAGTGTTTTGCCTGTACGTGTGTCTGGTGCCTTCGGAGGCCAGAAGAGGGTGTCAGTTCCCCTGGAGCTAGAGTTACAGACAGTTGTGAGCTGCCACATGCATGCTAGGAATAGAATCTGGGTCCTCTGGAAGGACAGCCAGCACTCATAAGTTGCTGAGCCGCCTCTCCATGTCTCTTAAAGGGAGAAATGAATCGAGCACTTTTCCTAAAAGATTAGGAGATTAATGTGGGCATTGGTCTGACCTTACTGTTTACTCTTCAGAAATCTTTAATATTCGTAGTTGATACTAAACTTTGAATTTAAATTTAAAACATGTTGCTATGTATACATTTCAGATTCTGGAGCAGTTATCAACAGCATTGTCATAAAACAATTTCTAAAGGCCAGGTGTAGTGGTGCCCCCCCCCCTTAACCCTAACACTTGGCAGGCTGAGGCACGCCAGCTTATCTCCTTAGCAAGTTCCACCTGGTGCTACATAGTTAGACCCTGTCTCAGTAAAATCTTTAATTAAATGAAATCACTTTTCACTGAGACGCTATACATCATACACTCTGTTTTTTTTTTCTTTGTAGTTGGCTTCTAGAATATAATTCTGTGAAATTAAGATCCTATTTGTTTTTTTGAGACAGCGTCTCACTATGTAGCCTTGGCTGGCCTGGAACCCGCTATGGATCTGCCTGCCTCTGCTTGCCAAGTGTTGGAATTGAAGGTGTGCAGTACCACCTGGCTTTATATAAAAAGTGTATTAATATAGTTATTGAAGAAGATTGCTCATTCCTGGTACTGTTAGGGTCTATGGCTCTTGGGAAGAATTGTCAGGGTACTGGGATTGCAGAAGCTTTTATTAAAAGATTCCAGGGGCTGGAGGCATAGCTCAGTGTTTAAGAGTACAGGCTATTCCTTTTCCAGTTCAGAGGACTTGGGCTCTTCTCCCAGACCAGCGTGGCAGCTCACCGTTTCAGTTCCAGGGAATTCAAGGCCCTTTTCTAGCTTCCACAGGCACCAAGCACATAATTGGTATTCAGACATAAGTGCAGGCAAAACACCCACACACATAAAAGTACTGAGTGGAGTTTTTAGGTAGAAGCCATTTTCATGATTAACACTTTCTTTGGATGAATGTGTCACACCACCTCTGAGAGTGCAGAATCATTGGTTTTTGAGTTTTTTGGGCAAAAAGTTGCAAATTGGATAAGTAGTTTTTTTCTGCCCTGGAATCTCACCTTCCTTGAGGTGGGATGTGGGAGAGCTATTCTGACATACTTGCAAGGGTAGAGATAACTGTTAGCTTGTTTATCGCTTTCACTGAGAGCCTTTCTATTTTTCTTTTAGCCGTATAGGAGAAGGACTTGATCAGGCTCTCCCCTGCCTGACAGAGCTCATCCTCACCAACAACAGTCTAGTGGAACTGGTAAGTTGAATGGAGGGAACTGTAAAGGGTAAGGATGCTTCCTGTTCCTTTTTTGCTTTTGCTTTTGGTTTTTTTCAAGACCGGGTTTCTCTGTAGCTTTTGAGCCTGTCTTGGAATTCGCTCTGTAGACCAGGCAGCCTCTCGTAGAGATCTGCCTGCCTCTGCCTCCTGAGTGCTGGCATTAAAGGTGTGCGCCACCACCGCCCGGCCCAATGATAGGATTTTTTAAGTCCACTATTAATTCTGTCTTTTAAATGCATCGCCTATATCCTATTTGCATTTAATGGTACTATTGGCATATCGTAGCTTGTCTTTTGAGGGCACTCTTTGTCATCTGTTCTGTTTCTTTATATTGTGTATGTATGTGTGTGCACTGTTTATATTGTGTATGTATGTGTGTGCACTGTTTATATTGTATATGTATGTGTGTGCACTGTCTGTGTCTGTCATTCTACTTCCCTTCAAATGCTTTACAAATCATTTGCTGTATCTATTTCTATTCATAGTCAGCAACCTCAGTTTAAAGTCTACAATACCTTTACCCTTCTCAACTGTTATTCTTTTTAAATATAACATTTCCATTCTTCGAGAATTTAATACATATGTACATGGTTTTGGTCGTATTCACTCCTAGTTCCTCCCATATCTGCCCCTACCTTCTCACAATTTAATTTCCTCCCCTTTTTGGTGAGATAGGATATTTCTACAGTCCTGGAACTCACAGAGATCCTCCTGCCTCTGCCTCCCAAGTGCTGGGACTAAAGGCATGCGCCACCATGCCCAGCCCCCCCACCCCATTTTTTTAACCCATCATGTCCTATTTGTGCTGGCCATATGCTCTGGGGTATGGAACCATCTACAGGAGAATGGTTGAACTACCAGGACCCTTCAAGAATACTGACTCTCCTTCCTCCCGTTTCCCCAGCTGTAAAAAGTTCCTTCAGTAGAGGTGGGCACTTGTGAGCCCCTGCGCCCTTCCATGCTGGAATATTAACTGGCTTGGTCTTGTGCAGATGACCACAGCTACTCTGAGTTCATGAACAGTGCAGTGGTCCTGCCATGTTCAGAAGACACTTGTATTGACTGGTCTTTTCCCACCTGAAGCTCCAGCGGTCTTTCCATTTGTCCTTCCTCAATAGTCTGGGGGCCTTGGGAGAAGAGATATGATAGAGATGTCCCAGTGTGGCTTAGCCCTCCAGAAACACATAGTCTCTACACTTTGGCCAGTCGTGAGTTTCTTCATAAACTGCTATCCACTCCACAAAGAAACTTCTCTGATGAGGTCCAGGAACTGCACTACTAATCTGTGGGGACAGAGATACATATTTAAAGGGCAGTATGATGCAGCGTCCACTTAGCAAAATACTAGTAGTCGGGTCAGCTCTAGGACCTGTGAGCTGCCCAACCTTGGATTTTTAGCCGGATTTATTGTACCAGGCATGCATTTCCTCCTGTTGAAGTGGATCTTAGATCAAATCAGAAAATGGTTCTTTATATCATTAATGTTTGTGCCACTACTACGCCCATTTGCCACATTGTTGTTACTGAGCTGACAGTATTCATAGCTGGGTATGACTGTTGATGACATCTTTTCTCGGCAGCCTGCCTAGAACTTCTGGTACTTTGGAAACTAACCAGCTAGTACGAAGCTTCCTGGTCAATACCAACTCAGTTTCTCATGTCCTGTGCTGAAAGTGTTTGGTGCCTTCACCAATAGGGTCTTATCCTCAAGTTTCTGGTAGGCAATCTAGATCAACTATTAGCCTATATTGTATTTTGAGACAATCCCTTAACTTTGTCACTCAATCTGACTTATAGCTCCATATGTAGCCTAGGCTGGCCTTGAACTCACTACAGTCTTCCAGCCTTAATTCTGGGATTATGGGCATGAGCCACTACACCCAGCTTTAAAGCCAGTGCTCTACCAGCATACAGCTGGGGATGTAGAAGGTCCCAACAGGGGGTCTTTCTGGAGTCAATGCCTCTGGTGATGTATTATAGAATCAAAATTGAATCTAGGACCTTTCGGGTGCTAGTTAAGCCCCCTATTACTGAGCTACAGGCCTAGCTATTCTTTCTCTTAAACCTGTCAGCATGCTGTTGTTAGGTTGTGTACTGTGATGTATAACAGATACTTTTTATTTCTTTTGGACTCTTTTTATAGTAGTGAGCTAGATTTCAAGCTCTAGTACTTCCTCTGGCAGCATGAAGACAACTGCTTGCTCTCTGAGAACTCTGTTCTCTATCACTGCTTTTTAAAATTGTGAACCTCTTAGCAGAGGTACATGTCATCCATTTATGGCCACACTTTCTCTGTTCTCCCAGTTTGTTGTGGTGTGCATGCTGTAGAAGTGGGTACTCCTGCTTCATCTGTGATATTTCCCAGTGTCCCTCTTGAGTTACTTAATTTAGGTCTATCTCAGGTTTTTCCTTAGTGTAGGACTTTGTCCTAGAAGGACATAGTTTGACCAGCCAGGACTATATAGCAAGACTGTACCATGTGGGAGAAAAGACAACAAGCATGAAGATCCACATTGCTGTAGCCTCATCACACCCTGTCTGGATCTCCCTGTACATATTAGTGGAACATGCAGATCCTTGGGCAACTAGTCTCAAATTGAACATCTGTTGGTTATTATAGAGTTCTGTGGTTTATCATGCACCTTCTTGCCTTTCCTCTACTTCTTTCTGCACAAATGCTGTGCAAGTCCTGTAGCTGGCATCCCTACTTATTCCCAGTATATAGTTTCTAGGAAACACCTTGTCTAGTTTGCTTGTAGCTTTGGATGATGGGTTTTTAGTTTTGCTATCTTTATTCCATCATGGTTTCCAGGACAATTTGGGAAGATGAGAATATGTAGCCCTGATTGGCCAGAACTCAATATGTAGAATAGGCTGGCCTCAGACTCACTGAGATCTCTCTGTCTCTGCCTCCCAAGTGCTGGGATAAAGACATGTGCCACCATGACTGGCCACCATAATTTTTGAACTATACTATTCACCTTGTCTTTTAAACTATTTGAAGAGAGGGGGCAGGGGAAGACTAAGATAACAGTACTTTCTCTCTAAGATAATATGCTCCCTGGGACCACTTGGGATATACTAACAAGAAAGGACATTTGCACCAGGTTTGGCGGCATATACCCATTATTCCAACACTTGGGAGGATCAGGATTGAAGATCATCCTAGGCTGTATAACAAGTTTAGTGCCAGCCCAGGCTTTAGGACATTCTGTCTCAAACAACAAAAACCCCACCTTAGACCAAGATCTTGGCTTGAGGTTCCTGTGTAAATACCTTGCTCCTAAGTAAGTTACCGATGTTGGCATTGGTTTTATTTTTGAATCATTGCTTAGTAGTCATTTTGAGATTGCTATAGGAAATCACTTTTTTTTGTCTTCTGTTGAAATAAATGCTGTTACTACCAAGACTTAAAGAAGTTAGAATATATTCATCAGTTCATTAGGTGGAAGATTTTTGGATAGTTGTATTAGTATCTGACAGGGCACTGAAAAAATAAGTAAATGATAGTGTGGATACTTGTTTCAAAGATGCTTGTCACTTCAAAATAATCAGAATAGAAGCATGTCTATCAGCCTTGTTCTTACTTTGACCCTTATTTTATAGGGTGATCTGGATCCTTTGGCATCTCTCAAATCACTGACATATCTGAGGTATGGAAATCACTTGTGATAGTTTGACTAGTGAAGTCCTTAACATCGTCAGGCTGCTACTGAACTGCTCTTCCCTGGATGTTGTGTGTTCCTTGTGACAGTAATGTAGGAAGAGTGGTGTGCTTTCTCTTGATTTATAGTCACTACACTTTTCAGATGACTTTCTCAAATGGAATGCTGTGAGTGAGATTGGCACTGTCCCTTTTTTTTTTAGCATCCTAAGAAATCCTGTAACAAATAAGAAGCATTACCGACTTTATGTGATCTACAAAGTCCCACAAGTCAGAGTACTGGACTTTCAAAAAGTGAAACTCAAAGTGAGTATTACATCCTGGCTGTGAGTTTTTACAGAATGATCCTTTATACTTTTATGAACAGTTTTTAAAAGTTGCTTAGTAAGTTTTTAGCATTACATTGAAATTTATGTATGAGAAAGAACATATTAAGTCGGGGTTGTTTGTTGTTGTTGTTTTTGTTTTTCTCATAACAGTTTATGGCAGGGCATTGTTGGCCATTCCAGAGCTGGCCAGATGCTCGAACTACACTATGGGTTGTCTGCTTAGATGTGTCCCCAACAAGGAGTGTAGTATAGTCCAGCTGTGAGCAGCTCTGCCTGTTAGAGTGGCTTTTCCTCTGTGGGAACTGCTAATTCTCTGTAGTCCTTGGGAGTCCCTCTTAGAAATTAGCAGGGTGGGGGCTTTTTGAGAGCTTTGCCCAAGAAGCTTGGACCACTGTGTCTCCTAATTTAAAGTTGGCTTTTGGTGTTTTTACCAGCCCAGAATACATCAGGAGAATTCTCTTCCATGTTTTCTAAGGAATGCATCTAAATGCATGTGGTATTCCTATTTCAATTAACTCTGTGTGTGGTGTCGCTGTAGGAGCGTCAGGAAGCAGAGAAAATGTTCAAGGGCAAACGGGGTGCACAGCTTGCAAAGGATATTGCCAGGAGAAGCAAAACGTAAGATACGGATATCCAACTTAACTCCACTTCCTTTCAGAAACACTGTCTGTCCGGCAGTTTGCCTCTTTGAAAAATTAAACCTCAAACTGCTTAGTGTGGTAGTACATTTGAATGATGGTGTCTGGCCATCCATGACATCATGGGAAATTTCTACCCGGTTAGCAGAGCATATATTTTGGTTTACCATCTTAGTGTGGTATTTAACATCCTGCTTTCTCTATTGGAAGATGGATCGGGTTGTGTTTCTGAAGGAGAGAGTTCTTGTATCAGTTTGTTAACAAAGATAAGATACTACACTGGTTGAATTACTTTCAAAAGCTTTTGAAAGTAAGAGAAGCAGCTTGCACCAGTCAGAATGTAACGATTATATTCTCCCTCCCAAGTTTTAATCCAGGTGCTGGTTTGCCAACTGACAAAAAGAAAGGTGGGCCATCTGCGGGGGATGTAGAAGCAATCAAGGTAAGGATGTGTGTGTGTGAGTTGTTAGACTGGAGAGAGCCGAGATGGGACAGGACAGCGGCATGGCCTAGTGCTAAACATTGTAGATCCCATTATCTCATAGTTCTTAGGAAGACTCTGGTAATTCTAATTCAGGAAAAGACAACCTTAATGTGCCTATTTGACCAGACTTTGATTTGAATTAATTGCATGAACTAATCAAAGGCATCTGTATGTGTCTCCTGGGGACATTCGCTTCTTTGAGTAGGATTTGCTGGCTGGCAGCTCCTGTTGAAGTATCTGTAGAAAATCCTAGTCTCCAGTAACAGAATTCCCAACAGATACTTAGCTTGGATTTTAGGGCATGAAATGATTGATTGCTGCTTCTCTTTTATAAGAGCCTGAATCTCTTCCCAAATACTGAAAATTGATGGCGTATTTTCTAGGTTGATTTTTTGTGTGCTTGTTTTCATCCTTTATTATTTGTGCAATTTTTTAAATCCTCACAAGTCATGTACTAAATGCTTATAATTTAGATATCAAACTTCCATCAGAATATTTTTGCCTGTATTTAGATATAAAAAAACAAAAAAGAGAAAAAGATTGAAATAAATTGTTCAAACATACTGAAAGTCAGTATCAGTTTTGAATTTAAATTTTAGTAATTTAATTACCGCAAAAATGACACCAAATGTTGAATTCCTAAATTGTACTGCTCTCAAGTACTAAACAAGCTTTTTGAAAAGGACAACAGAATTCTAGCCACACGTAATCAAGTATCCAAAGTGTTTGATTGCGAGACCTTTACTGCCCAGCCCAGGCTCCTTACAGGGCATTGTGTCTATTTGAAGAAACAATCAGATTCTAGTTTGATTTAATATACCAGTGCAATTCTTCCTCCATCACAGAACCAAGTGGTTGATGTTCTGTGGGAAAGTTGCTAGGAATTTCTGCAGTGTCTGCTGGGTGGTAGTCATCATCTTTCTCCCTTTTCCTGTGTTTTCCAGAATGCCATAGCAAATGCATCGACGCTGGCTGAGGTTGAGAGGCTGAAGGGCTTGCTGCAGTCTGGCCAGATACCTGGCAGAGAGCGCAGATCAGGTGAGAAAATGTTCTCTGTGGAATTCTGAAACATCACACTTGGAATGATTGCAGAGGAGTACCTGGCTGGCATGATGACCAGACCTGAAATCCCATATTTAGGAGGTTGAGGCCAGAGAATCAGGAGTTGAAGGTCATTCTTGGCTACAAAATAAAAACAAGTTTGAGATCAGCTTGAGCTACACAAGCCCAAGACCTTTTAGGGGGCAGGGGATAGGAAAGAAGTAGAAGTAGGGAGGGAAGGGCAATAAAGTTAAGCCATTGGAATATTTATGAGGGTCTTTTCAAGTTGTAGCAAAGCATTTTATAACATGGAAAGAGCAAAGTTCTAGAGTTGATTGTGAACTTCTAAGTCATAATGGACATTGGTGAACTTGATACATTGCATATACAATAGTGGTCCCATAAAGTAACAGCTTAAAAATTGCCTGATACTTTTACTGTATGTTTTCTGTGTTTATATATAGATGAACAGTGACATGTTGTCTAGGTTCATAGTTTAGAAAAAATAATTGCCTTCACCATATAGGTAGTTTAAAAGCTTATACCATCTAGTTTGTGTAAGTATGCACTCTGTCATGTTCATCTTCACAAAACAAGATCTCCAGTGATAAAATTCCTAGAACATAGATTCCTGTAAAGCAAGGTATGGCTATTATGGTAATTTAGTGGTTAGCTGCACAGGCTATATAGAGAGCCTGACCAGTACTGTCTTTGGGCAGGTTTCTTCATCTTAGGCAAGTTCAAGATAGGTATTATCATCAAAAGGTTTGTGGGGAGGATTATAATAATTGCAGTTAGCACAGGGCAAGTTTTAGCTAGGTGTTAACTAGTGTAATGTTTGAATGCCAAGTTGTGTCAGCAAATTGAGCACTAGAGATACATTATTCAAATAAAGTAAACAGGTATTACACGTTTTGATATAAGTATCCCTAAGGATCACTACCACAGCAGCTTCTCGGGGATCATTATCTTTGAGCTGTTTTGTTTTTAGTTTTGTGACCCACTTAGTTTAGTCATGGTTACTTGCATGGGCAGGGGGCAGGAGTGTTTACTGGAACAAGGGCAGCTTATAGTGGTTACATTCCTGAAGAGAATGACCTCCTACCTCAGTAGCTATTATTGTCAGTTGCTCCTCAGAGAGAGGTATAGGATAGTTTTAAGATCAGTGACATTGTTGTGTTCCTGGGCCCTGAGACATGCAAGGCAAATTATTTCTGTAATAAGTCCAAGGTGTTTGCTCTTTTCATTTTGTAGCATTTGCACTGGTGGGGAAAACCTGATGGTGCCTCAGCAAGGAGGCCAAGTGATGTACTTGGTGTGTTCTTCCTTGCATCTATCTACTCCCAGTAAAATTCATGTAATTTCACTCCCTATCCTAGATGAAGGAATAGAAATTATTTTCTTTGGAACTGAGGATAGGGTTAAGATACCATACTTAAGTCCCTGAGCAATCCACAGCACCTGACAGTGTTTATTACCAATGATAAAATTGCAGATTCTTAAGCAAAAATTGAAGTTTGGAAAACTTGGGCTGGGATGTAAATCTGGTAGAACATTGCCTAACACACATGAGACCCTGGGTTCAAACTTCACTGTTAATAGAAGGAAAACGTAGACCCACTGGTATAGTTGATATCTTCCTAGTACTTACAAACGTTTCTGGAAAAGTGGGAATATTAATGAAATTTAGTTTTCATGATACCATGTCATGAAATTACTCAACATTTGAAAGATCTACAAAACGGTAAATGAATTTTTCCAAATACTCAAGTGTCTGTATGTATGGGTACAAGATCCGTTCAGACTACAAAGTAGAATTTGAGCTGCAGGTATGAATGGAAATTCCTTGAGAAAACTTCAAGTTTACCTTGGGAATGGTCTTTGAGAAGCTGCTGTTTGCTTCTGACTGCAGATGTCACAGATAGACTTGAACTTCAGTAGTTTCTCTGCGCATTTGAACAAGGCAACACTTTTTGTTTTTGTTTTTAGAGACAGGGTTTCTCTACAGAGCCCTGATGTCCTGGAACTCACTCTCACCAGGCTGGACTAACTCAGACATTCATCTGCCTCTGCCTCCTGACTGCTGGGATTAAAGGCATATACTACCATGTTCAGCATTTTTGTTTTGTTTTTTCTTTTTTTCAGAATACATTGACCCTCCAAAAAAAGTATTTGTTTGTTTGGTTTTTGGTTTTTCGAGTCAGGGTTTCTCTTGTGTAGCCCTGCCTGTCTTGGAACTCAAATCAGGCTGGCCTTGAACTCTGCCTCCAAAGTTCTGGGATTAAAGGTGTATACCACTACCACTCTGCAACCAAAAGACTTTAAAAATCTAAAAAAAAAAAAAATTCTGCCACAGAAACACAATTAAAAACTTTGTGTGTATTTATTCACTTTTTGTTTTATTAATGTGTATGTGCCTGGTGAGTGGACAGGAAATACAAAATTGACATGACTTATGGTTTTATGGGGTTTTTTTCCAGGTCCAAGTGATGATGGTGAAGAAGAGATAGAAGAAGACACAGTCACAAATGGGTCCTGAGCTCTGACAGGCTCTCTAGGGACAAGTCTTGCTTTTTGAGCATGGAGTAACAGCTTTGCTTGTGTCAACAACATGGAATCTGTCAGCATTGCTGAGTGCTCAGAACTACTGCTGATAATTTTTTAATATGAACATTGGTATCTAAATGCCCATTTTCTACAAATGATAAAATAAAGGCCACTTTCTGTGCTGCCAAATTGTCTGCTGTGTGTTTGTGGTGAGGTATAAGGACATGTTTAAGTTGGAAGTTCGGGAGTGTCTTAGTTAGTGTTCCCATTACTGACCAAAAAGCAAGTTGGGAAGAGAAGGGTTTGTCTTACACTTCCATATTGCTGTCCATTACTGAAGGAAATCAGGATAGCAACTCAAATAGGGCAGGAACCTGGAGGCATTAGCTGATGCAGAGGCCATGGAGGGGTGCTGCTTACTGGCTTGCTTCCCCTGGCTTGCTCAGCCTGCTTTCTTACACAGCCCAGGGATGACACTACCCACTTTGAACTTGCCCCCTTTGATCACTAATTGAGAAAATGCCCTACGTTAGAAACTCATGGAGGCATTTCCTCAATTGAGGCTCTGTCCTATCTGCTGACTCTAGCTTGTGTCAGGTTGATATAAAAGTACCCAGTGCAGGGAGAATGGTGTTTTTGAATATACATTACTTCCAATCATGAAATGTAACAGATTCTTTGTAAAGGCAGGCAGAATTTAGGACTGGACAAATAAAACTGAACACATAAGCAGCTGACAAATTTAAAATGATTTTTAAAATTCTAAGTAGGAATGATAATAATCTTTGTTGGTGCTACAGCATGAGCAGAATAGTCTTCCAGCCTGTGGAACAGACACGGGCCATGACTCTGTGGAGCAGGTTAAGGCACACTTCTCTTAGCTTCTAGCTGTCTTAACTGCATTCCTTATTTAGGAAAGACTTTCATTGTTAAGTATCAGTGCTTTGGTTTCTCTACTCTGCCTTATTCCCTTAAGAACAATGTCTTTCTAAGCCTGGAGCTAGGCTGGCAGCCAATCAGTTCCAGCAGTCCCGTCCCCACCTGTAGTGATAAGGGGAAGCAGGCCCTGCTTTTCGTCTTGCCCGGCTCCCGCACGGCTAGCTTATACCCCG
>LOEQ01003691.1:109500-126842 GCA_001685075.1 Bramus lutescens | reverse complement strand
GGCTCCAAAGCTACAGAGAAACCCTGTCTCGAAAAACAAAAACAAAACAAAAAACCTGATTTCCACTTCTCATTTGGTTGTGTAAAAAAAACCTCAAAGTGCAGCCATTCTATCTAGAAGCTACCTCTGTGGGTGTGCCCAAAAGAAATGTTAAGTATTTTATATTGCAGTATAACTAAAATACAGATCACCATGCATCTGAATTACCATAGTGCTGAGACTGGGGTGGAAAGCCTTGATTTACAGCTAGGCAAAAATGTAAATGAGGATTGGGTATGTGGCACAGACCTCTAATCCCAGCACTCAGGAGGCAGAGGCTGGCAGATCTGTATGAATTTGAGGTCAGCCCAGTCTACATGGAGAGTTCTAGGTCATCCAGGGCTACATAGTAAGACCTTATCTCAAAAGAAAAAAAATTGTTTTAAAGTAAACTGAGGTTGGAGCTGTGACTCAGCTGGTAGAGTGCTTGAGTAGCATACACAAGGCCTGGGGTTTAGTCTCCAGTACCAAATAAAAGTGGGCATGGTGGCCAGCTTTTGTTGTCCTGCTCTGGGAGGTGGAGGATGAGGAGTTTAAGGTCACTCTGTGCCACATAGTGAGTTGGAGACCAGTTGAGGTTACATGAGACCCTATCTCAACCAGAAGTTAGATAAGCTGGGACATTCATATTCAATTCATAATGCTAATTGAAAGGACTTGGTTTTTGTTGTTGTTGTTGTTGGAAGAGAATCTTATACCTCTTTTCATAGATCTGGGCTAGTCCAGTGATAGATGGGGATGCAAAGGCCTTCAGCTTTGCTTTGGACCGCTGGTCAACCTAGAGATCGGGTGCGAGTGAGATGTATGGTATATATGTTGTAGAGTTTTGCTCCGCGGCCATCAGAGCACTTAGTGCTCCACGCTGAGTGTGCAAGGATATATTTCGTGATGATTTTCTGACGTTTGAACCTCTCTATATTTATAGGCTATTTTATATAGAGTCATAACTCATTGTTTTTTCTTGCTATTTTAGAACCTGATGTTGTTGTTAAGCGACAAGAGGCTTTAGCAGCTGCTCGTTTGAGAATGCAGGAAGATCTAAATGCCCAAGTTGAAAAACATAAGGAAAAACTAAGACAGGTATGAACTGGGTTGACTTAATAATTGTGTTATGTTTTTTTTTCTTTGTTTTTTTTTCAGGGCCTTGAGCATGCTAGGCAACGTCTCTGTTACCTATCCATACCTCTACTGAACTGTTCAAGGCTTAGTGATAGTGGTCAATAAAATATTTACTGTTATTTGCAAGCATAAAGCAGAGTCGTGTCTCATTAAGGTCCAGATGCTTTTCATAGTCTGCTAGGTCAGCACTGGCCATATAGAGGAAATATGCTGGTTAGGAATAGGTTTGTGAATTCATTGCTACCATGGACAGTGTTTGTGGGTGAATGAGTGCATGTCTTTTTGGGTGGATATCAATAATTAATTTTGTTTAGTTTACTGTGGGTCAGCATGCTTGCATTGTACAGTTTTGAACTGTCAAGGGAGAAATACTCTTGAAGAAAGGTATATCTTTTGTTTCTGTCTTGCCTTCAAGTGTTTTCTTAACAGTATTACTCCACAAGACTGTGTGCTTGGGTCACAATCCTGCCAGAGCCAGTGTAGATACCAGCCTGTCTACCTCCCAAGTGCTGGGATTCCAAGCTCCATATTTAGCTTTGTTTGAAGCTGGGTATTGCATATGACTTAGTTTAGGGATGGTCAAGCACATAGCTGTGGGTTTCAGGAGAACAAGAAAATGCAGCGTAAGGCTTAGATAGGATTGTGTTGGTGGAGGTGTGGACTAAAAGATGGGAAATTTGAATTTTTTTTTAAGTCATGGATTTTCATGGGAGGAAAGGTGGAAAGTGAGGGGAGGAGGAACCAAGGGTTGCTCTGAGCAGCCAGGGGAGTTGTGCTGGTCCTCATGGGAGTAAGACTGCTGTATTAGGTACTTCTGCTGCTATACTGGAATGACAAGCAACTGGGGAGAAAGGGCTTATTTTGGTGTCCAGCCCCTGGGGGGAGGACACAGTCTGTCATGGCAACAGGAACATGAGGCCAGCCTGGCAGTCAGGAAGTAGACAGGGCAGGAAATGGAGCCAGGCTATAAAACCTCAAAGTACCTCCAAGAACATACTTCCTCCAGCAAGGCTGCTTCTCCTAAAGGTTCCATGACATTCTCAAACATTGCTGCCAGCTGGAGACCATGTGTTCAGATACTAGTGCCTATGGGTGACATTTATCATTCAGATGACATTTGTACACTAGCATTGAGCTAATCTGTCATTGTCATTTCCATTCCCATCCAGAAAGTTTTCAGAGCCTCTCTCATCTCCCACAAAAAGAGCCCTCTGACACCTCTGAGGCATCAGAGAATTTGATCTCAGAATTATCAGCCTCAGTAGTGTCACTGGGCTTCCAGAGACATATGCCTTTCTGCCACATTGGCAACTTCTCTTATTTCTGCATGACCATCCTTTCGGGTCTGCTCTTCCCAGCTTTACTGGGACCTAGAAGGAAAGAACATAATAAGATATAAATGCACACCCTCCCTCCTGAGGCATGTAGTCCAGTAGCAGCCTTCAGTTGATGTAAGCTAGTTGCCAGTCTTCCCCTTAGTCACCAGCCTGACTTTAAAGTTAAGAATTAGAAACCTGTGGTATAGAAGTTTGTTCTGTGGAAATTACATCTCCACTGCCCTTGCTTCTTACCCACTGCCTAAATAGCCCGTGTAATGTTAAATTTATTTAGGTATTTTGTTTGTTTGTTTTTTCGAGACAGGGTTTCTCTGTGTAGCTTTGGAGCCTGTCCTGGAACTCTTGTTGATCAGGCTGGCCTCAAACTCACAGAGATCTGCCTGCCTCTACTTCCCGAGTGCTGGGATTAAAGGTGTGTGCCACCACTGCCCGGCTTATTTAGGTATCTTTACAGATGTAGTTTATCCAATATTTTATGATCACATTGTGTGAGTCCCTTTGAATAGAAATGGAAATAGTATGTGCATGTTTTTTCAAATGCCCATCATATCTGCCTGGCTTATGGTTAGTTTAGCTCTCTCATAGGTAATGCTAGAATTTATCTGCTATATTGATTCTGGATGTTTATTATTTGTGTGTTGAGTGCAACCATGTACATGCCGTGGTGTGCACTGGGAGATCAGAGGACAATTTACAGGAGTCAGTCTCTTCTTCCACTTGTGTTCTGGAGCTCAAATAGGTCATAAGCTTGTTTGCTTGTTCAGCAAGCACTTTTGCCTGCTGAGCTGTCTTGCTGCACCCCACCCCCCATTTTGTTTTTTGTTTTGTTACAATGGATTAGACTTTTTTTTTTTTTGAGGCATAGGGTCTCATGGAGCCCTGCCTAGACTAGATGTCTACCTCTGCATCCCTGGAGCTGGGGTTCTGGGATTACAGGCATGCATCACCATTCCCCACTCAGTTAGACATTCTTGATGTAACTAAAAGTATAGAGTAACCTTTATGTTAAGAGGTAGTTGGTTCTTTCTGAACTTCCTGTATTTACAAGTGATGGAAGCTTGAAGGGTGTGTGCCATGGAGAAATTTGAAGAACATGTGCTTTTAAGCCATCTCATCATGTGTTCTTATAACATCACAACTTAATTAGGACCAGAATAGATTGCATTGGGTTTGAATTCTTTCGGAAATGAGAGATTGCATGCCCCTGACATGCATGTCCACTGCAATGCTTGGTTGCTTGAAAAAAAAATGGCTACTGTCCATGGAACAGGAAGCAGAAGCAAATACCATGTGTGTTGGATCCATACCTACCACAGGCTTCTTGGGCAGCCATTGCTGAGTGTGGTTTTCTGCTGGGATTCATTTCCCTTATGTTCCCATAGTACTTAACTTTCTAATGCACTTGGCAATCTGTTGTCCTATGACCCAGTGCCTGAGGCACAGCCAGGTAGTGGTAAAACAGGCCTGCCAGCCACACATACCCATTACAGGTCATTTCTTCTGCATTGCCAAAATGGACTGATAAGGGTGGGTTGAAATAATGGAATCATTGTTTCTTTTTCCACACTTTTTAAAACTTTATGTACTTTTATGTTATGTGCATTGGTGTTTTGCCTGTATGTATGTGTGGGGATGCAGATCCACTGGAGCTGTCGTGTGGGTGCTGGGTCCTCTAGAAGAGAAGTCAGTGCTCTTAACTGCTTAGCCATCTTTCCAGCCCCTTTCATACATTTTAAAACATTTAAATAAAGGTTTTATGAGATAGGGTCTCTGTGTTTGCCAGGCTGGTTTCAAACTTAGACTTTTCTTATCTTCGAGCACCAGGGTTAGACATGTATACCATCATGCCAAGCCTACTTTTTTATTTTTTTTTGAATAAAATGAAAGTGTGACGGTGTTTGGAGAGATGTTTCAATTAAGAATTCTCAAATGAGCATTTTCCCTGAGATTAGTAGGAGCTTATGAGTGCTTCCTCTCTGTGTGTGTGATTTTTAGCTTGAAGAAGAGAAAAGGAGACAGAAGATTGAAATGTGGGACAGCATGCAAGAAGGCAGAAGTTACCGAAGAAATGCAGGAAGGCCTCAGGTAACTAGAGTTGACGGCAATTAGCTGTGTAGAATGCCGGGGCTTGGATTTGGTTTGTGGTTTTGTAAATTAAACTCAGACCATGGCATATTGAACTATACCCCCCCCCATCCCCAAGTAGAATTTATTGATTCTTAAATTTGTGTATGTTCAAACAGGAAGAAGATGGTCCTGGGCCTTCTACTTCATCTGTCACCCCCAAAGGAAAATCTAACAAAAAGCCTTTGCGGGGAGGCGGTAAGAACCTGGCAATATGAACCATTTAGAAGTTTTAACACTTACAAGATATAGTGTCTTTTTGTCTGTACTTTCTGTGTATGTGTGGTATGTGTGCACTTCAGTCTGCCAGTGCACGTGCCCATGCTTGTACACAGAGGATATTAGGTTCTGTCAGTTTCCACCTTATTCCCTGAGATAAGACCTCTCCCTCATCCCATTAGTTGGTTTGGCAGCTGAGAAGCCTCAGCAGTCCTGTCTCTAAGCCGAAGCACTGAGCTTACAAGTGTGTGTGCCGCCATGCCTGGCTTTGTGCATGGGTGCTAGGGGTTTGCACACAGGTCCTTGTGCTTGCTCAGCCTTTTTCCTAGTCAGCCATCTTCCTGGCTCTATATTTTCCTTTTAAAAGTTAAGATTCTCCAGCTGAGCATGGAATGTATGCTTGTAATCCTGGCACTTGGGCAGCTGAAGCAGAAGGATTGTCCAAGTGGAGGCCAGCCTAGGCTACATAGTAAGGAAACAGTCTCTTAGTTTCTATGTCCCCAGGTTTAGGGCTGTAGAGATAAGGGAAGCAGATACAGAGTGCCTGTGGCTCTTCACTGAGCAATTAGGATGATGGTGCTGGGTTTCAGTGTCTTTCCTGCTCCTTGATAGGCTGTGACAGGAAATGTGAGCCAGGATGAGAACAGTCTGTCCTACAGAGCTGTGTCTGGCAGAAACTGTCATGTCTTACTACAGTGCTGCCCTGTTTCCTATGAGTAACTTTCTCAAGATAGAAATATGTTCAGTCAGCTTTTCCTGTATATTATATGATGAGATGCTTTAGGTGACACCATAGCAGCACGTCTTCATCTTGTCCCTGAGAGATTTTCCATATCTTGGGAAGGTGGAACAGACAAATGCAGGAATTAGCAATCTTTTGTGATTCAGGCTGAGTTTGCAGCAATGGAACAATTTATTATATATCTCCTCTCCAGAGCTAATTACTTCATCCTGGCCTAACCAACATACATCAGTTTGCACATGGCCTGTTGTGCTCTCCAGCAGTCTTGAGCTGGGGCCAACCTAAGCAACCTGGCTTTGCAAATGAGGAAACTAAAACTTAGGGCAAGATTTCATGGTAAGCAACGAGCAGAACCAGCCCACATGAGACTGACTGTGGAGCCTGGGGCATTCGGCAAGGACCTAGTTATCATATTGGCTGTAAGGATCTGATGTGGGAGAGAGAGATGGAAAAAGGATGTAGGTGACCCATTTCTGACTACTACAAGTGGAAGGTTCCATTCTGGTTATTTGGTTTGGTTTTTGTTTGTTTTTGAAACAAGGTCTTAGACCTAGGCTGGCTTCCAGCTCAATATGTAGCCAAGGATGACCTGGATCTCTTGATCCTCTTGCTTCCTCCTCCCAAGGACTAAGATCACAGGCCTGGACCATCACACCCTTTTAAAATGTTCTGTTTTGCTTTTGTTTTGTTTTTTTGAGACAATGTCTCAAACTATAGCTTAGGCTGTTTTGGAAATCACAGTGTAGCCGAGGCTGGCCTTATGCAACCTCCTGAGTGAAACTACAGTTGTGAGCCCCCACATCTGGTCACTTCTGGTTCTCAAAAGTCCATTTTCTGCAGCTTTAATAGCCTTTATTTGGATGTGTGCTTTCTTTTAAGCACCATAATTAGTGTAGGGTAAACATCCAAGCCCATTTCTGTTTTTGAAAACCTACCAAAACCCTCCAGTCCCTGAGCATGAAATCCCACCAATCTCTGGGCTCGAGCCAAGCTCAAGCAGGACTGAAATCTCACCAACCCCTACTTTGGAAAACTCCTCCCCCAAGAAACCCTGTTTAAGCCTGCCTCCTGCCCAGTCCCCTGCTGCTTCTCACCTGAGCAGAGGCAGCCAACTTCTTGTGTTTCTCCCAATAAATCTCTTATGTGAGGTTTGTTGTGTGGTGTGACTTTGTGGTATTCCTTGGCTCTTGACTGCCAAAGATGCCTTTCCCCTCAGAGATGCAACAGTTCTACAGAGGAAAACATTTACATCAGCTCTGTAACACTTTTGCTCGGGAAGCCTTCCCCCTCAGGGCTACAACACTTCCTTCAGGGAAGCCTTCTCCTTAGAGTTAACACATGCACTGGGGATTTCCCCTCAGAGATGCAACACTTATATTGAGGAAATTTTCCCTTCAGAGCAGAGCTGTAATACTTAAAATTGGAGGCTTCATATAGTTAAATCAGGCTATCTTGGGTAATTTCTGACTAACATTTTGCATGCCTCTCAAATACTGGTATTAAAGGCTGCACCACAACTATCTCCACCTTATTTTTAATATTAGGCTAAAGTCCCTTGGAAATGGCCATGAGGATGGAATCTTTATCTTTGCAGTGATTTACATGCTAGATTTGTGGTTAGAGTTTTAATATAGAATATTCCCTGATATCCAGCCATCAAAATGGTTGTTTCCTTTTCACTTCCAGGTTATAACCCTCTGACTGGTGAAGGGGGTGGAACCTGCTCCTGGAGACCTGGACGCAGGGGCCCATCATCTGGTGGATGAAGCTAAGACTCTTGTTAGTGTCACTTGACATTAGCAAGGTGAACCCTTAACCCTCAACTCAATTGCCTTACGCACACTTTCACAGTGACTAGCCAAGAAGAGGTGGGGCTTATTTCCATTCCTAACTACCTGTATTAAGGGCTTTGGTCAGTTTGTGATTAGACATTGCCATTAGGTCACACTCTACTTAGAGACGAAACAGCCATTAATTTCATGGCTACTTGCTAGTTTGTAGGTTGAAGGCCTCTTGCTATTTAGCAGACTTTGTGAAGAGGCCCAGTGGTGATCTTTTGGGGGTAGAAGTCCTTTCTGATAGGACAGTCTCTGTGACAGAATGCGTTGAATGATGTCTTCCTTATAAATGGTGAGCCCACCAGTGAGGATTACTGATGTACAGTTGATGGGGTTTGCTTCTGTATATTTATTTTTATGTACAGAACTTTGTAAAAAAGAAAAAGTTAAATACTTGAAAAGTAACATTTTTAGCATCTTTATTAAACTCAAGGGAATTTCTTGTGAGCTTGACTTTGTCAGACATTAAATAGCTTTTTGTCATTCAGTCTCCAGTTATTTTGCTTACTTCTCCTGGCTAGTGTCAGATATTCTCGGTGATTTTAAAAGTTGACAGACTCCTTGAGTTTTAGTTGTTACATTAGTAGGATAAACAAATAGCACAGCAGGCCATGGTGGTGTGTGCCTACACCCACACACACTGGGGCCTGAGAGTAACTTCAAATTTGAGGCCAACCTTAGCTACGCAGTGAGCTCCAGGCCCATCAGAGCTATAGAGTGAGACTTTGCCTAAGGGAACACAAGTACTCTGTAATAGACTGGTAAGACATGTTTAAAAGGAAAACAGAAAAGCATGGCACTTGCCTGTAAACACTTCAGACACAGGATCACCAGACTGGCCTGGGTAGCAAAACCCTACCTCTCCATACACCAACCCAACCACAGAGTCTTGCTTGAGCTCCTAGGACTTCCTTTATGCATATGGCTCATTTGTCCTTGAGAGGACCTGCTGGGGATTTTCTGTAAGACTCTGATGATTACACATGTGTGTATGTGTCACAATTTGATTGTTTCTGTTTTTCAAGACAGATTCTCTATTTGTAGACCTGGGTATCCTAGAACTCACATTGTAGACCACGCTGGCCATGACCTCAGAAATCCAACAGCCTCTCCCTTCCTGAGAGTGTTGAACTCAGCTACAGTCTTTGATTTTTATATTATTTAACACTTGTTTTGAATAGCAAAACTATTCTTAACTCGGACCAGTTTGGGCTTCCATGGTGGATGTTGGACACTCTAGGCATAGAATCAGTCACGGAAAGTAAAAAAAGAAACTAGAATGGCCCACTTGGCTAGAAGGTAGAAGTCTATAGGGGCAAAATAGTATGTGGTTGTCTGTCTTAACATGTACAAGAAAAAAAGTCTTTGTAGGACTTTCCTGGGGAGCTTGGTCTGGCCATACTCATGTAGTCATGGCACTTGGGAGACCGTCAGGAGGATTTCTAGTCCAAGGACAGGCTGGGCCATGTGGAGGCTAAGAAGTCTTGGGGAAGGCTGGAGAGAAGAGTTGGGATGGGTGTAGCACTAGAATTAGAAACAAATAGCTAATTGACTTGGAGTCTAGAGGGACTGAGTTGTGTTAAGTGGCTTTCAACTAAGCAATAGTGTTGATCTGTAGTAGAAACTAAATAGGCAAAAAGGTCCTAGAAGGTTGTGGTTTTGTGTACTAGTGGGTGTTAACTGTCAGTTTTGGATGATGATATCATACAGAAGTAATGGAGTGACGGTGTTACCAGTATATAAATAATGGGTGTTATGTATTGAGATGCCACCTGCATAATAGTTTGGAAAAGCACTTACCATGTCGTATCTGCAGACCTGGTTAATACTCTGCCTCTGAAGCAGGTAGTTTGGTTTTCAGGAACTGAAGCTTAGAGGAGTTAAATAACTTGCTCAGTGCTAATCAGTATAGTCTATTTCATCCTTGTGTTCTGGACCCAAAGCTTAAGCTAATCAAGGTGTGGACAGTTTTGTTCAGCTAAAGAAGCAACTACTCTGGAAATTGTGTGTCACAACTTGAGGGCAGTGAACACTTCAGATGGGCAGCCTGGCACCGCAGGTTGAGGGCAGTGAGCACTTCAGATGGGTATCTTGGCACCACTCAAGGTCTGCCTGCTGGATAAAGAAGGAACTGAGGGCAGGAGTACGAAGGCCAAAACTCAAGCATCACATGGAAGAGTGGACTGAGCCAGTCATAAAACCTGTTTGAAGCTGTGTCATGGGGACACACACCTTTAATCCCAGCACTCAGGTGTTGTGGAATATAGTTGAAGATGTGTTACATTTGTTTATGCTGTGGAACATTTGTTTAATGAGGCAAAGATGCGTTTCATTCTTTTATGTTGCATTTGTTTGACTCTGTGAAGCTGTGTTACTCTGCCTGCCTAAAACACCTGATTGGTCTAATAAAAAGCTGGAGAGAGAAATAAATAGGTGGGGCTGGCAGGCAGAGAATAGGAGAAATCTGGGAAGAGAATGGAAGAGCAAGAAAAGGAGGAGAGGAGGATATTGGGCCAGTCACATGGCCAGCTACAGAGTAAGAAGAAAAGAATATAGAATAAAAAAAAAGTCCAGAGGCAAAGGTAGATGGGATAATTCAAGCTAAGAAAAGCTGGTCAGAATCAAGCTAAACTAAGGCCAGGCATTCATAAGAATGAGTTTTCTTGTATTTATTTGGGAGCTGGGTGGCAGGTCCCCAAAGAACAAGAACAAAACCAACTACACTCATGAGGCAGATCTCTGAGTTTAAGATCAGCCTGGTCTACAGAGCAAATTCCAGGGCTACCCAGAGAAACCCTGTCTCGGAAGACAAACACCCACTTGAAACCCAGCTGTGTGTTGTGCCTTACCCTTGTGCTGTCGCCACAGTCCACCCTTCTCTTCCTGCTGCTCTCCCTTACCTTCCTGACTTCCGACCCCCGGGGCACTCAGAGCTTACTCTCTGGACATTATCTTTATTCTTCCTCTTTCTTTTTTGCATGCCCACACCCTGATTCCTAACAAGTTGTGCTCTGACCTCCACATGTGCTTTCCCTGCCACCCAACACATAAACGTAAAGAATGTAAAAGATGATGACTTGGAGGGGTCACAACATTCACAAGTGAAGAGAGGACTCCAGTGCTGAGCAGTTGTAGACATGTTTACTGTTCAGTAGCTGCATCCTCCTTGGGGGTCCACATGATAGTGTGAAAACAGGCCTTTGTGGCACCCGGGAAACTCACTAGCCGCTTGCCTTTTTTAGCACCCTGAGACTACAGTAAATTTCTGCAGGTGTGGATACAGTTCACTTTAGTTTGAAATACCTAATTCAAACCTCAAAGGTCACTTCATACCTGCCTTGGCATCATCAAAGCATGCTGCAGACCCTGGAAGAGAGGGTATGAAACGAAGTGCAGAAGCCAGGATCTCACCAAAGGGGCCTGATTTGGACAGTTTGCCCATTAGCATTCCCTAATCATAATCTGTCATAAGTAAAATAAGCACTATCCCCAAGGGACTGTGGCTCATCTAGAAGCTGACTGGGCTGGTGTCATCCCTGATCGCTGTCAGCTGGGCAACAGGTGACTGGCTCTTGTTCTTCCTGGTCTGAGGCAGGGCTAGGGTAGCCAGGACTTGTTCATGTGGCAACTCGAGACCAAGTTCAGGATGACAAACTTTAATTTTTTTTTGTATTTTAATTGTTTCTGTTATGTGTGTTAGCCAGTTTAGGAACATATGTACCACAATGCATGTGTAGAGGTCAGAGTACAACTTTGAAGAGTCAGTACCTCCTTCCATATTGTTGAAGCAGGGTCTTATATCTGCCACTATGTATACTCCATTCCAGCTGGCCCATGAGTTTCCATTTGATTCTCCTGTTAACTCCTCTGATTTCATTTGGGATTATGGATGCAAGCCACTACGTCCAATTTTTTTGTGGGTTGGAAGGATCATACCTCAGGTATTGGGCTTGCTGGGCAAGCATTTTATCCCCTAAACCATCTATCTCATTGGCCCACATTCACAAATCTTGCTTCCCATTTTGCTGCTATCCCATTGACTTAAACAGTTCATAATTCAAAAGCTAGGAGGAGGTCAACACTCAGTGGGAAGACCTATAAAATCGCATTACAGGGAATAAATGTGGGGAGGGGAAAACGCCATGTAGTAGAATTAGCCTAATCCCAGCCAGATGCTATTAGATGACCTTGTACAGCCTTCCTATGCATTTCTCAGTGTGAATCTGCCCTTACAGTTAAGGCTCATCCCCAAGATTTACAACCAAGACATTGGAGTAGCAATTGTGTATAACCTGTTCTGACCAATACAGTATATTCCCAGCCTTCAAAGAACCTAAAAATAACCTTAACTGAGGACATACAGACTGGTTGGGATTTAGCAAAGGCACTCTGCAGGCAAGCAGGCAAGGTTATGCACAGTACAATACTGCACAGTGATGTGCCCCACTAGAGAAGCATCGATATTGTGAACTCATGGACGGTTATTAGTATCTGCAGAAAGGATCTGTGGAAAGTGTCACTTGACAGACTTTCAGTAGACTGCCATCTGGCAGAGACCCAGGGAGAATGCCAGCATGTTCTGACCTCACTCTCCCATCCACCACTCTTCTGCCAGTGCTTTCCGTTGACTGATTCTGACTGAAAGCTACCCCCTGGGGATGTTGAAATCTGCTAGGTTGGTTAACCATTGCATTTTAGACTTTCAAGAACATGTTGAAGTTCTGACTCCTACTCCCTATGGATATGACCTTATTTGGAAATAGGGTCTCAGTAGATGTAACCAAGTTCAAGGTGGACATGTGACCGAGTGGGGGTGACATAGCCACAAGGCCCAAATCTGGCTGACTAGAAAGTGAACAAGGAAACATTCCAGCACCTTCACTGGAATTACCACATCTAGAACTAAATACCTACCCTTCTGTGGTTATAAACAAGTTCGTTTCTGGTGATGTGTCACAATAGCCAGAAGAAGAAAGTTTCACTGTGAGCACCCCCCCCCCACCATGTTGCAAAAGACAGAGTCTGAGGGCTCAGGAGACATAAAAATTCCACAGAATTTCCACATGGACCTTGCCTGAAGATGGCCTGAAAACATTCCTAAGGCAAATCTTACAAAGGCTGTGAGCACCGATGTTCCTGAACAGCGCTAGAAGCAAGGTTGATGTGAGGGCAAGGAATAGAGACCCTTCATGTCTGTTTGCATGCTTTGCTCCAGAAGGCTGACCTATGAGATGTGGGACCGCATCCACACAGTCTTCTTGGGCCAGCTCCTGAAGGTACGCATACGGCTACTCAGCAGGCCTGCACTTCTCCAAAGAATGTGTTGGGAAGCTCCAGGAGCTGTGGATTGAGGCCTGAGTGTAAGCATCTCCGGCTGAGGAATGTTGCTCCTGGTGCGAGCACTGACAAGCGCCCATGCAAGTGGTTGGTGGAGTGCTGAGACCAAGAGTCCAATTCTTAGCAGCTCTGTGATTAGGCTTAGGTTGGGGGACCAGCTGGAGAGAAGAGAAAAAGTCTGCCGTGCCCATCAGCTAGTGTGCTTGCTGCTCATCCCAAAGAACTGAGTTCATTTCTTAGTCTTGTGTCCCGTGGCTTCTCACCCGCTGTAACTCCAGCTCCATGGGATCCATCAAACCCTCCCTGACGCCCGCAGGCACCTGCATACATGTGGAAGACACACAAAAATTAAAACCTTTTTTTTTTCTTTCTGAGACAGAATTTCTCTGTGTAGACCTGGCTGTCCTAGAACTCCCTCTGTAGACCAGGCTAGGCTCAAAGTCAGAGATCAACTGCCTTTGTCTTCTGAGAGCTGAGATTAAAGGTATGTGCCACCACACCTGGCTAAAACAAATCTTTTTATTTTTTTAAAAAAAATGAATTTATACCTACTATACCACCCAATGCTAGCTAGCTATTTCATAAATATTAACTAAGGGACATGGATGCTCAAGCCCCTGGAAAGCATGCATGTGACAGAAATGTTCACAGCAACTGTATGTGTCATGGCCTACATTGGAATCAATACAGACATCCAGGAACAGGTGAATGGACAGACATTCATTGAGTGAAATGCCACTTAGCAATAATGGAATGATTGAAACACATGCTACAGCATGAAGGATTTCAAAATTCTTAATGCTGTGTGCAACAAGACAGGCAAAAGAAGTTCACACGATTCCATTTCTACAAACCCCCAGTGCAGGCCCATTAAGTCCTAGTGATCGAAAACACATCAGGCTGAGAGAGGTGAGCAGGAGGGGTGGGGCTATAAAGGGGGACAAGAGTCAAGCCTGGTAGAGCACTGAGAAACCTAAGGCAGGAAGGTAATGACCTCCAGGCCAGTCTGAGCTACACAATAAGACGTTTGAAACATCAAAAGCAAACTCTAGATGTAGTTGTTCACACCATGATCCCACTGCTCTGAAAACAGCCTGAGAGAGAGGTTTGCCAGAAGTTCAAAATCTGGCTGGGCTAGTGTAATACTCTAACCACCCTCCAAAAAGGGGGGTTGTGGAAGAAGACATTTGGAGTGATGAGTAAGTTCAGTGTTTCAATGGTTGTGGTTTCACTGTCATAGCTACCGTGGTGGTTTAAATGAGAATATCTCCATAGGCTCAATGTTTGAAGTACTGGTTCCCCAGCTGGTGGTGTTGCTTGGGTTGGCTTAGGAGGTGTTTGTTGGAAGTATACTGGGGATGGGCTCTGAAGTTTGAAGTCTCATGCATTCCCAGTACACTCTCAGCTTTGTTCTTGCTGCTCCAGCTCTCATGCCTACCTGCTGCCCCGCCCCAACAGCCGTGATGGACACCTTAGCCCTCTGGAACCATAAGCCCAAATAAATTCTCCCTTCTACTAATTCTTCTGATCATGATTCATTACAGCAATAGAAAAATAAATACAGTCACATACAGGTGATGAAATCTAAAATGTATATTTTTAATTTTTTGTAGTATTAGAGATCAAACCTAGGGCCTCAGGCATGTAGGGCAAGCACTCTGCCCCTGAAGCCACACCTCTTAAATTATACATTTTACCTGGGTGGTGGTGGTGCATGCCTTTAATACCAGAACTCCAGAGATTACTGTATATTTATTGATGATACCTTGTGTGATTTGAATGAGCATGGTCCCATAGGCTTGTATAATTGAATATTTAATGCCTGGTTGGTGGAACTGCTTGGGAAGGATTAGGAGGTGTGACTTTGTTGGAGGAAGTATGTCACTGGGGATGAGCTTTGAGATTTCAAAAGCTCACACCACTGCCAGTTAGCTCTCTCTGTCTCATGCTTGTGGGTCGGATGTGAGCTCTCAGCTACTGTGCCAGTGCCATTCTTATCTCTCTGCTGCCACGCCCTCTCCACCACCATGGTCACGGACTCATCCTCCCCAATAAACTTTAGTAACTTGCCTTGGCCATGGTGACTTGACAGCAAAGTGGCTAAGACATACCTCACTGAAGTTGTCTTAAAATTCTCAGTGTTAAAATAGTTGATGATGTTTCGGTTCCGATTGAACCTAGATGATGTAAATGATTCTGCTATTGTTCAGCTGCTGTTGGATCCAGCAGTCTCCACTTGGCTCCCTTGGCACCATGGAAGCTGGCACAGGAGTACAGCCAAGGTGGGGGTGCAGGAATGTGCTCTAGGAAAATACACTCAAACCTTAGCCACGCAGCTTCTCACTCTGCTTAAGTGGTGAATGTATTTATTTATTTATTCAGGTTTTCAAGACACAGTTTCTCTATTTACCCCTGGCTATCCTGGAACTCACTCTGTAGTAGCTGGCTTTGAACTCAGAGATTCACCTTCCTCTGCCTCCCAGGTCATGGGATAAAGGCATGTGCTACCATCACCTGGCACCGGTAGTGAATTCATTATGACCAGATATTTTACAATTAAATACATATTTCAATAGTATAAATACTTGTTTCTAATATTAAAAAGTGACAAAAAGGGTTTATTTCAATTTTTAATTGCATGTGTGTGCTTGCGTTTGTGTGTGCGTGTGTGTGTGCGTGTGTGTGTGTGTGTGTGTGTGTGTGTGTGTGTGTGTGTGTGTGTGTGTGTGTGTAGGTGGGTCAAAGGATAACTTGGAGAAGTCAGTTCTCTCCTTCCACTATGCAGACCTGGGGCATGAACTTAGACCACTTGGTGGCAAATGCTTTTACTCACTGAGTCATCTCACTGGCTCAAAGTTCTTTTTTTTTCTTAATTTAAAATGGTTATGACAAATGTTTACTTGTTTTTAATAAAAAGGAACAGATCAATAAAAAGGAACACAAATGTCTCACAGAAACATGAACAACGAACAGCAAATAACAAATGAGATAAGAGTCAAATATGAGGAGCATGTACATGTCATAAAACAAACATGTAATAATAAATGAATAATATTGAAAACTTAGTAGTGAAATCCATATTAAAATGATGATTGGTGGGGTGTGGTGGTACCTGCCTACGATGTCAGGACATAGGCGATAGAGGCAGGACATCAGACATTTATAGTCAGCATTAGACTTACAGTGAGACTCTGTTTCAACAGAGTAAAAGTAAAACAAAGTAAATAAAATGGCAATCGAATCTTATCGGGCTATATATCGACTGGATATGTATGCCTTCTCCATGTCAGCATGAGCAAACACACACATTGCTGCTTGAGGAAACGACACTGTCAAGTTCTCCTGGAAGCTTTTCTCTGGGAACCACAGAAAGGCATGCCAGGGCTGCCTGAACTCACCATCCGGTTTCAGAACCTCACCCTAAGGAAACTAGGACACGAGACAGAAGGGGTGCTTGACAACTGGTGACATCAGGGTGGTGCTCGTCCCTTAAGCCAGCACTTCAAGGCCAGCCAGAGCCACACAGGGGGCTCACTCTCAACACCCAACAACAGAAAAACAAACATCTTGGCATGTTGGTGGTAGCAGAAAACATGAATTATATAGCCAAAAACAAGAGTAGATTATGTATCAATCAAAGTAGAAAAATGTAAATTGCTATTTAACTATCAATGATAATTTTGAGGTGTGTTAATTTTTGGAAATTGGTACTATTATATTGCTTAGTTTGCTATGACATGAGTTCATAAATTCTATATTGTCAGTTCCCCATAATATCCCATTTTATTAAGAATAGTTTGATCAGGCATAGCAGTGCAGGCCTTAAGCCTGGTACCAGAGAGGCAGAGGCAGGAAGATCTGGAATTCAAAATCACCTTTCTCTACATAACAAGTGTGAAGATAGTCTGGGTTACATGAGACCTTGTCTAAAAATAAATGTCAAACAAAAAGTTGTATGAAAGTGTACATTGCAAAAAATAATAATTGCCATAATAAAAGTACTAGTTTATGTTAAACATGAGGGCAATTACACTTATCTTGCTACAATGAAGTTATTATCCCTATAGTTTAGAANGGCAGGAAGATCTGGAATTCAAAATCACCTTTCTCTACATAACAAGTGTGAAGACAGTCTGGGTTACATGAGACCCTGCTAAAAATAAATGTCAAACAAAAAGTTGTATGAAAGTGTACAATGCAAAAAATAATAATTGCCATAATAAAAGTACTAGTTTATGTTAAACATGAGGGCAATTACACTTATCTTGCTACAATGAAGTTATTATCCCTATAGTTTAGAAATGATCAACAATAGCAAGACTATATGAGAAAGGGCAATATATGCATGTTTTTTGTATGTAATATTTTGTATATAGTATTTTAGTATATAATATTTTGTACTATTCAAAGTTCTTTCCTAAAAAATCTATTTCCTATTGACTGAAAAATATCACAAAGGCATGGAGGAGATGCATTAGTCGTGCTTGTTGCACAAGCATGAGGACCCGAGTTTTGATGACTCGCATGGATGTGAAAGATGGCATGGTTGCACATGCTTGCAATTCCAGGGTGGACCTAAACAGGCTT